>JBCNYH010000006.1:12828439-12849072 GCA_039654325.1 Tandanus tandanus | reverse complement strand
TATATGAGGGCAGATCCAAAAGTTTGTCGTCTTATGCATCTTTCATTATTTTAGTTTTGTATTGGTACTGATTATCAAAACTATAATCTGTCCCAATACAGAATACTGGAAAATGGAGAATACTGAGAACTATCAATGGACAGTACTATGCCACCCTATTACGACAGCTAATGGAAGAGATTAAAAAGAAACGTTGAGGGAAGCTTTGATCAGGTGTCTTGTTGCTTCAGGACAATGCACCAGTTCACTTCTCACTGGTGGCCGTTGCTGCAATAGCTGAGTGCCGCTTCGAACTTCTACCACACCCACCTTATTCACCTGATCTTGCACCCTCAGACTTTTATCTGTTTACCAAGCTCAAATCGGAACTTCGAGGACGACATTTTGTGAGCGATAATGAAGTCTACAGAGACGGAATTGTAAAGTTGGAGCACTGCTGGATTTGTTATGATTATGTTAAGAAATAAAGTTATGAAATTGTTGAATTTTTCTGTCTGGGCCACGAACTTTTGGATTTATCCTCGTATATGTGCCTTAATGGGAATACTCACAGGAAGTGAATTGCCTTGCTGCTGCAATTTGCCTTTGCAACACAAGCAAATCGCTTTATCAGTGTTTGGCAGCATTTGTCAATCAAGGGTATGTTTAAGATGTGATTAGTAATTGCTTGAATTGTGTATGAAAGTTCGGCTCTGTTTAATTGCGTACTCGCCCACTTGCCTCTCATCACTTATTTTGCTTTCTGCCATTAACTTTACATGCTTGCCTGTTGCTCATAGCTTCCTGTACGTGTGCCTCTTTATATTTCTTGTAATTTGTACAAGAAGTATAAAGTCTCGAACACAGGACTGACCGTCTTGCTGTGAGGTGAATGTGCCAACCACTATGCCACTGTGCTGCTCTATAGAAAGAGCAGCTGAGCTCTGTTGAATCCAACCTTCTGTTGGGTGAAAAGGAAATAATAAAAAAAATTTGTGAAGACATTTTTACATTCTGACAGTCAGTAACAGAATAAAGTTTGTTTTTTTAATTGTATTGGTGCTGATACAGACTGCAATAATGACAGTTTCTTACATGACATTAGGCTTAGCTGCCTTATACTTTCATGACAGTGATATGTACTAGAAATGATTTCAGGATAGTGACATTAAATCTGCTTTTTTTTTAACAGCTTACTGTCCAAATATGGAGACGAGTTTGTTTTCAAAGAACCCTTAAGTGCTTTATTATTAGACAGAGGGGCACGTTCACGCTTGAGGAAGCCACGTAGGATTATTCCAAATCCAAAAAGCTGAGCTTGTGAGCCTGTTGCCTGTTACGGATTACCTCCTATCAATGTCCTGACCATGTTATCACAAGATACAGATAAGAAATGGCAAAGCAGAGGCTTGGAAAGCTTTTCCACTGGGCCAGTAACAGTTTGGGTAAAACTGGGAGTGATGGGTGGGATTGGGACGTGTGTAACATCAATGAATGAACAGGTTCTTAATTCTGCTACCCCATTACCCCTCTCTTTTCCTCATTCACTGACATTGACCTTTGAATTTAAATGGTACAATATTTACTTGGTGTATGCTGAGTGTATTCAAAATATGCATAGGGTATACACTGTATAAAAGTGGTGCATAGTTGCATTTATATGAACGCATGATTAGCCATGTTGCACTTATTCAGATGAGAGAGATTACAATATATAAGCATTAAATAAATGACGATCACCCTGACTAAGACTGCTTTTTGCATGTATGTGCGCGTGCCGGACACTGTGTGTACACGTGCGTGTCCTCTGTTCCTATCACTGACTACAGGGCTGGCTTTACTATTGTTTCCTCTGATGATGGTTAAGCTTTAAAGTGTCTGGGGGTTGTGCTGAAGTGGCTATACGGCAAAAAAATTTATTGACAGCAGAGAGATATTAAACCGTAGTTTTCAAAAGCATCATGAAATTCTTTTACCTCAAATATGACTTTTGTTTATTTAGTTCTTCTGGCTACAGTAGATGGATCGACTTGTCACAGTGTTTAGTACGCAACTACTGCTTATATACTGTATATATAGGGAGGCTTAGTGGTGAGCACATCAGCCTCACTGCAAGAAGGTTCAAGGCCCGGCTCAGGTGTTTCTGTGTGGAGTTTGCATGCTCTCTCTGTGCTTGCATGGGTTTCCTCCGGTTACTCCGGTTCCCTCACAACAGTATATATACTGATATACTGTCATGTATGTATGTATGTATGTGTGCGTGTATGTATATGTGTATATGTGTATATATATATATATAGTGTGTGTGTGTGTGTGTATCTTTCATCTTCATCTGCTTGTTCTGGGGTCGGGTCACGGGGGCATCAGCCCAAGCAGTGAGGTCCAGACATCCCTCTCCCCAGCCACTTCCTCCAGCTGTTCTGGGGGGACACCGAGGCATTCCCAGACCACCTCAACTGGCTCCTCTCAACGCGGAGGAGCAGCGGTTCTACTCCAAGCTGGATGACCGAACTTCTCACCCTATCTCTAAGGGAGAGACCTGCCACCCTGCGAAGGAAGCTCATTCCAGCCGCTTGTATTCGTGATCTTGTTCTTTCGGTCACTACCCAAAGCTTGTGACCATAGGTGAGGGTAGGAACGTAAATCGAGAGCTTAGCTTTCTGGCTTAGCTCCCTCTTCACCACGACGGACCGGTACAAGCTCCGCTTTACAGCAGAGGCTGCACCGATCCACCTGTCAATCTCCCGCTCCATCCTTCCCTCACTCGTAAACAAGACCCCGAGATACTTGAACTCCTCCACTTGGGGCAGGACCTCATTCCAGACCCGGAGGGTGCATTCCACCTTTTTCCAGCTGAGAACCATGGCCTCCGACTTGGAGGTGCTGATTCTCATCCAAGTCGCTTCACACTCAGCTGCGAATCGCTCAAACAAGAGCTGGTTACCGGCTCGATGAAGCAAAAAGGACAACGTCATTCGCAAAAAGCAGAGACGAGATCCTATGGCCACCAAACCAGAACCCCTCAACGCCTTGACTGCACCTAGAAATTCTATCCATAAATGTTACGAACAGAACCGGTGACAAAGGACAGCCTTGGCAGAGTCCAACCCCTACTGGAAACGAATTCGACATGTTACCAATGCGGACCAAGCTCTGGCTCCAGCAATACAGCGACCGAACAGCCCGTAGCTATGGGTTCGGTATACCATATTCCCGGAGCACACCCCACAAGATAGCCCGAAGGACACGGTCAAAAGCCTTCTCCAAGTCCACAAAGCACATGTGGACAGGTTGGGCAAACTCCGATGGCCCCTCCAGGATCCTGTAGAGTGTGTAGAGCAGGTCAAGAGTGCTGCGGCCGGGACGAAAACCACATTGTTCCTCCTGAATCCGAGGTTCAACCGTTGGTCGGATCCTCTCTCCAGTACTCCTGAATAGACTTTCATGGGTAGGCTGAGAAGTGTGATTCCACGATAATTTCTACATTATGATTTTGGCATATTGTGCTGTAAATATTCTTGTATCTTATTTTTGTACTTATAACCTTACTTGCAAGGTTCTATATATCCAAACTAGGCATATTTGTGTACCATGTGTTATAGTAACTCAGTAGTCTGAGAACTTGAACCGTAGAGGTCATGGGTTAGAACTCGGCTAGAAATTATTTCTATCCTGGACTTTGCTAAGCTGGTAGTTGCTTCTAATGGGCCTTTTCTCTTTTGCTGAAATGAAAGCTCTGAGGTTAAACGGAGCTGACTGTTTTGGAGATTTTTGATGGATGCTAAGTGTGTGGCATGTCACTGTAGTGGTGAGAGAGAGAGAGAGAGAGAGAGACAGAGACAGAGAGGGAGGGAGGGAGAGAGGGAGAGAGAGAAAGAGAGAGAGAGAGAAAGCCTCTGGCATTTGAAGTGATTTAGCTTGTGATGTGTCTCTGTCGAGCCATTAAACTGAGTTGTAATGCTATCCAGCACAGATAAAGTGTGTGCCGCAGGAGCAAGTACTGATTTGATCTTCTTTTTTTTTTTCTTCTTTTTTTTTTGGAGCTTTTGTGTGTAAACACATTGCCCACAGGCACGAAGCCCGGCCGATGATGTCGCGATTGAACACTGAGCCAACGCTTATTCTGCAATGTTTGGTCCACATAGGATTTAGGGTATCTTTAACATCTTTCCTTTATTATAGTCTGCTAGTAAATAATCCATTTTTACTTTTATTTTTAATTTATTTTTTTGTTATTATTTTTTTATACATCATACGTCCACTTCATAGCTTTTAATTCAAAGTCAGATACAAGTTAACATGCCCAGGTCAGTAATCAAAGCCCTTTTTGAAACATGGGGTCTTAATCATGCACCATCCTCTTCTGACTTGTTTTTGACGCAGTAATTCTTATTTGTGTCAGGCAAGGCAGCTGGATGGCTCTCTTCCATTAAAGCGAGGTATGGGGAGCGATAAACAGGAAAAGGCCACTCCAGAGCTCTACGATGTCTGTTTGCCATCCCAAATTGCTAGCATAGTGAACATTCCTGTGTTAATGGAGGGCTGAAGGGGATCGCACTAAACAGTGGAAAGGCAGGCGTTCAGATCCGAGAGTTATGAGATTGCTCCGCTTTTGTATCACCATGTAAAAAGCCTGCATGTGATTTCAAATCCTATTTACTCCAGGGCTGTCCTTCATATTGATGGCTATGGCTGATAGTCCATTCTGCGGAGTTTTATTTTGCAGTTTGATTTGTGGCACTTTGGAGCTTCCCACGAGGGCCACTGATGTTGATGTGATAAATGTGCCATGTGCACCAGTTGCTCATTCAGATCAATGGAGAAGCCAGCGGAAGCTTGAGCTACTCACTCAGATGGGCAGGATGCAATTACCTGCCAATTTACACATGTATACACACACACACACACACACATACACACACACACACGCAGGCATAGTGACATGCAGTAAACATGTCGTATATGGATGAGTCCCCAGCATGCATCTGGTAATATCCCGTGGGACTCTAACTGGATTCCTTTGACAAGATTTAAATTAGCGCTGCTGTTCCTAGCACACATACTGTCTTTAAACCCGTCCACAATTATGATGAAGTTAACATTGCCCTACTTTATTTATCGAAACATGCATTTTGAGGCTCTGTTTTACTAAAAGTTTGCACATGTTCAAAACATCCACAAACAAGTACAAGTTGATTTTAACAATTAAAAAAAATATATATATGATTGAGTCTGGCATGTGTGGTCAATTTAACATGCTCGCCTTAAAGGTGTTAAATCACGTGTACTGGCAATGCTGTATACGTCCCATCAAGATACCAAACAGAGGTGAATTTGTCAACTTCTAGTCAAAATCCGTTTCCATCACCTCTTAGATGTTAAAATTTCATATTGAAATCATAGAATCCTGTTTGTAGAAGATAGATCGTTTTATATATGGGAATGTTTTCGAAAGAGGCATTTTAGTTAGTGCCTTTTTGGCACTTTAAATTCAGGATATGTCCGCAAGAGGAGGAAAGCATCATGGCAATGGCAGCAAGCTTTTATCGCCAGGCAGCTATCTCAAGAGCTTTGAGAAGAGAGCTGAATCTCGGAGATCGTGGCACAAAACCTAGCGAAGAATCTGGGTTAGAAATAATGTCGTGGAAACTTTCAGAACCCTCAAATTGAAATGCATGTATTTGACTAAGACAGCTTTCCTATAGCATCTGCTTTCACTAGACCTATGAAGGCGAAAGAGGTAATGTAAGGCATGTTTGTGTTGTATTTATTTCTTACTTCAGCTGTTGTCAGTAAATTTTGTCAGGATATATGGCTAAATTATACCCTACAAAGAGCTAGGAAATGCAAAACATGATAAGAAAAGTAAAGTCATGAGGCATTTACCACGCTGGTGCAATTCTGGTTTGTACAATCACTCATTTCTGCATTTTTTTTTTTTTGTGCTAATATTTGGTTTAAAATTCTCAAGTCAAGGTTGAGCTGCAAACTATGTTACTGCTGATAGTTTTACTTATCCTGGTTTACTTATTTGCATCTGTCAAAAGTGGATCATGCTATACCTGGAGTAGTTTAATGTGATGGCTCCTTTAATTAGTATGCTATACCTGTGGGCGTTTCTTATCTGGTGGCAAAGCAGTTCGATTAATTCTAGATGTAACTTCATGTAAAATAAAATTTTACGAAAGTCACCTAGAAATCCAAGGGCACCAAGTTTAAATAAGTGGAGAGTTTATCAAAATTCATAAGTTGGTTTTACAGGGTATAATTTTTACCCCTCAGCCAGTTATGGCTGGAGGGGTATTGTCATTGGCTTGGCGGGCCGGCGCACGGGCGGGTGGGCAATCTTGTGACAATAACTTTGTCCGGGCCATTGCTCGGCTCATAACCCATGGCCTAAACCTGTGTGTGGGGTAGCTAATTTGCATATGTGACCTTTGACCTTGGCAAAGTGAACTTGAACATATAAAGTTGTCCGGGCCATTGCTCGGCTCATATGTATGATAGCTTTCTGAACTTTTGCATAGGCACTCCCTGTGACCTAAATCTGTGTGTGTGGGGTAGCTAATTTGCGTATGTGACATTTGACCTTGGCACAGTGACCTTGAACATATAACGTTTTTCCAGGCCATTGCTTGGCTCATATGCATAATAGCTTTCTGAAATTTCGCATAGGCTCTCCCTATGATTTAAATCTGTGTGTAGGGTGGCTAATAACGTTGATTGTCTGAAACTGTTCGTATGGTGGGTGGCTTTTGTCTTCCATGCGCTTGAGGCGTCCTGGCTGAGGGGTTACGACGTTCTACAGAACGGCTATTTTTTAACTCAGTTTTGCTGCCGAAAAGAAAAATTACGTCACGAATGAATTTTTTTTGGTTGTGACTGGAAATAGTGGTCTTAAAACGCAATCTCAATTTTATCATTGTGGAACGCTGTGCAAAATAAAAATAGAATGCAATGATTTACAAAACTTTTTTCCTATATTCAGTTGAATAAAATACAGTGACAAGATATTTAATGTATTCAAACTGACTAACAGTACTGAGTTCTCGACTGCTTTTGTGAATTTGACGCCTGCACACATTCCAAAAAAGTTGGCAGAGGGGCATGTTTACCACTGTGTTACATCACTTTTACTTTTAACAACACTCAGTAAGTATTTGGGAACAGAGGACGTTAATTGTTGAAGTTTTGGAAGTGAAATTCTTTCCCATTCTTGCTTGAACAGTACATCTCTGTTGTATTTTGTTTCATGCTCTACACATTTTCAGTGGGAGACGAATCTGGATTGTAGGCAGGTCAGTGTTTTAACCACATTCTTACCCCGAAGCCACACTGTTATAACACCTGCAAATTTTGGCTGAGCATTGTCTTGCTGTCATAAACAGGGTCTCCCCTGAAAAACATTTTGCCTGAATGGCATCATATGTTGTCCAAAATCTATGTGTCTTTCAGCGCAGATTCCTTCACAAATGTACAAGTAACCCATACCATGGGCAGTAAAGCCGGCCTTACACAGTCAACACCACCATATCATAGTCATCATTGCAAGTTGACCCGTGTAACCCCAGCTTAATGAATTCATCATCTTGCATTGCAAGTTTGGTATATTGTGCTATGAATTTTTTGACTCCAAATCAAATTGCCTGAAGTTGTGCGGAAAACTGCCCCTAGCGATGTTACATGGGGATTGAATTTATTATTTTTTTTGTGCAAAAACGTTGAGTGTAAAATTACTGTTGCAAGTGGACCGTATAACGCAGTTTTTTTGTAGTTTATACTGGTAACAATCTGAATTGTTCTTTTACTCTTTACTCTGGAGGATACAGTGTAGCGCGTCCATGATTTTTCAAAAGCAATTAAAATGTGGACTCAGACCACAGCACATTTTCCACTTCGTGTCAGTCCATCTCAAATGAGTTTGAACCCAGGAAATGAGCAATGTTTCTGGATGTTTCTGAAATATATTTTTTGCTTTGCATTTGAAGATGAATTGTGTTTACCAACAATAGTTTTCTGAAGTGTTCTCAGGCCCATGTTGTAATGCCCTTTATACGTTCATGTCTCGGTCTTCCTTTATATGTCTAAGGTCACAGACATTCAGTATGTTCTCTGCATTCTCTGAAACATTTGACAATATTATGGATTGTAGATTGTGCAACCTTTCTATTCCTTGCCGTCGTACACTAAGAAACATTGGACTATTTGTCCTCAAAGTTTCTAACAAAGTTGGACCTTGCTTGTGAAAGACTGAGCCTTTCAAGGGTGCCCCTTTGGTGCCCCATACCCAAATGTAATACTGTACCAGTTAACCCGTTTACTTATGGAACAGGTGTTTCTAACATTCCTAATCTTTTGTTGGCAATAACATTTTTAGGAAGTGTTGCATGATCAGATAACTATATAGATATATAACAACTGTAGGGAAGTCTTAGAATAGCATCTATGCTTTCTAGAATTTGCGTCCATTAAAAAAAAAAGACATTTGAGTAAGGTCACTGTTCTCAAGGTAACTTTGTGCATTTCAGAGTGATGCAAGTTACCAGAGGTCAAGAGAGTGAAAGAAGTGATGTTTTGTTCCTCAATAAGGGAGCTTTTCCCCATATGTAAAAGAAGCAGTACTTTTCAGTAGCTAAATTGCATTCCTTTGACAGATTAGCCTCTTTAGAAATGTGTTAATGACCTAATGTACTTGAATTGCCTTATTGTTTAAATATGATTTGAGATCCCCTTCTCCCTCAGCAAATGACTTAGATAATGTGAGAATTTGTCTCCCTGCCTTTGTCTATGCACTTGAAAAAAGGTTTAACCTCAATTATCTTAATGGAATTGGAATTGAAATCAAATTGCTGCCATTTGTGCCTAAAATAGGAGAGCAAAAGAGTTAAAGCCTGAAATTCTGGAGGACAAAACTGCTAGTGAACAGCAGAATCATCCATGATGGCTGCAGCGTTCCAGATATAAATGTTTTTTTGTTTTTTTTGGTACATTAGAAAGGGAAGTTGCTGGCAGAAGGTTATTCTAATAATAATTAATATAATTATTAGATGAGGGAAGCTTGTCATGCGGAAGTGAATGCAGTGAATTTGTCTTTGGCCTTGGATTTCACTGCTGGCTGCAATCCATGAAGAATTTATTGGAGTTTATTGGAGTCGCCCTAATTTATAAGGTGAGTCATTCCACCGGCCCGGAAACTTGGCCCAGCTCTCGATTAGATCCGCTGAGGCTGTGTTTTTAGCTCAAACCATACATTATTTTTAATTAGGCAGCTATGAAAATAATATTAAAGAGGAAACAGTGGCACGGATTTGGATCCTTTTGTTTTGGCATGAAATTCTCGATCAGACCTAAGGGATTTCTTAGGATTATTTTTCTTGGTAAAAAGTGTAAGGTTTGGTATCTAAATTGTCCTTGTGTGTATATCTCTCTCTCGCTTACTCTCCTACACACACAAATAAATAAATAAATATATATTATATACACACATGTATATAGTGTGTGTATATATTAGTGTATATTCTAGTAATTTGTATCAAGTAGTTTGTTGCAGTGTTATAATTATGGCTTTTATAATTATAAAGCCACTCCACACATTGGTTCATTGTTCTGTTGTAGGTGGAAAATGGCTCCAATTGAGTGGGTTCCACAGGGTATGGATTGCAAAATGAAGTGATGGCCTTCCTTGTTCAAGATCCCCCTTTACCACCACAATTCCCCCACCATGTTTGACAAATAGAATCAAGCACTCCTCCAGCATCTTTTCTTTTATTATATGAACTACAAATGTTTTTCTTTGTGACCCAAACAACTTAAACTTAGATTCCTCTATTTACACCATTATATTCTCCTGTCCAATGTCTTAACCATACCCTTAATATTTTCCTTTTAATGACCAGTCTCAGATATGGCGCTTTCTTTGCAACTCACTATTTACTGAAGCTGCCAGTTGAGGACCTGTCAGGAGTCTGTTTCTCAAACTACAGAGTCTGATGTACTTCTCATATTTTTCTTTCTGTCCTGGTTAGAGCCAGTGTGTGCTGTTCTGTGAAGGGAGTAGTACACACTGTTGTATGAAATCTTTAATTTCTGTTTCTGTTTGTTCTTTTTTTGTTATTGAATAACTTTTATTTCTCAGAACAATTAGAGTGAGTGAATTTCAGAAAAAAATACTTTTTTCTGGTTATTTTGAGTCTATAATGAACCCACACATATTGATTCTTTAGATATTCAACAAACTTAAAGAAGTACAATTTTATTGCTTATTTAACCAGCATAACTGCAAAAGCATTTTCTAATTATTAATTATACTTTTAAACTGACAGATTTGGATTAGCTATCACAATGTGCCATTGAAACGCAAGTATAACAGTTGCTGAAAATGGGCCTCTGTACACCTATGTACATATTCCATTAAAAATCCAGCTGTTTCCACCTATAATAGTCATGTACAACATGAACAGTGTCTAGACTGCCTTTCTGATTATTGTAATCTTTTTTGTATTGGGGAAAAGTGTTTTTTCTTTCAAAAACGAGGATATTTCTAAGTCTATACCTTCTATACCTATTAATGGAAGTGTATATGAAAAACAGAGGGCCCACATGCAGATGAAAATCCTATACAATCCTGTTAGGGTTACGATTTCATTCAGAACTCATCCTGGGAACTCTGGACATGAGATGGGAATACGTTATGATTGGGTCAGTCCATTTCAGGGACCATGCAAATGTACATTTTCACAGAGGGGAACTTTACTAGGATCAAACTGAGAATTCTGTGAGGTGGCAATGTGTCAGCCACTGTATCTTTTTATCTTGATATATCATGCTTTGCAAAAATACAGTTGTTGTTGTTGTAACTTTTATCAACTTATCCTTATCACCTTATCTTTCCTTTACTGTCTTATTTACTGTCTTATTGAACATAGTATATATTATTTATTTCTATTTATCTATACACTTGCCACTTTTTAAGTTTAAACTCCCTTGTTTGTCTTCATGTTGGCCATTTTATCAATTCAACCTTTCATTATAGGTCATGCTGTAGCTATCTAATTACTGACAGTTTTCCACGTTCTAGGTATCCAGGGTTCTTGCTGTGGACCGGTACTGAACAGATTATATTTTTCAGGTGCTTAAATGAAGCTAGTATTTTGAGACACCTCATGTCTCTGCTGATTTGAGAACAGTCCCTAACTGAAATATCCAGTCAGCAGCGCAGTGCTGTATGAAGGGCTAAAGGACAATTAACGCAAATTGTGCATGAAATAAGATAAGCTATGATCTCTAACTTTGCATCTACATGGTGGGCAAATTCAGAGTTATAAACCAGCCAGAGTTACTGCTTCGCCTGAAACACATCAACACAGTGCCCACTCCTACATCAGTGTCAGTGTAGTGCTCCATTGGTTCAGTAGCCAGGGTGGGGACAGTGATGGTACTTTATCCATTACTGTGTACATAAAGCAATGGTAATGTGTGCTTAACTGTTCTATAGACAAAGCACATTCATTAAAGTGATGCTGTTTTGAATAATCACTAAAGGTACTAAAGAATAAAGTGAATGAAAGGCAAAATTCTTGACTATTTGGCAGCTATGGTTAAATCTGATTAAATAACATATATGGGTGTGTGCATTTGTTTTTATCAAGAGAGTTCTCCGTTTCTTTCTTTTCATTATTTCTTTCTTTTTGCTGCTCCCCATGTATTCTGTGTGCCTTGTTCCTCATCATTTCCTGGATGGGTATCATTGCACTTAAGTTCTCATGCAAATCAGAAGAGTTTGGCTCGGTATGACCAGTAGAACAATTGTAATTATGCATTTGAATGAGTGGCTTATCAGTGTACTTCACAACAGTCTCACACTTCTCAGTTTCCAGCCGATATGGACGTGACACTCCACGTTTGGATAACCGGTTGAGTACAAAGAGATTTCTGTTGTCTCACTGCCCTCAATCAGAGCTTTGAAACGAAAGCTTGTGCAGACATTGCAGATAGAGATGTAAAAAAAAAATAAAATAAAAAAAAGGTACCAGGGGAAAGCGCAGAAACGGTAACAGTCAAATGAAATGGTGTGATCACGTGTAGCAGCACCGCTCCCACTCTTTTTCCCCCTTGTGGTCTCTGGATAACGTGGGAAACCTGACAGTGTCGATTTATCCGAGAACAAAGAATTCGCTCTGTGAGCTGGGGATGCGTGTGTGGGCCCGTAGAGAGCAAACACACCGCACACCCCGTCCCATTATTACCTGTGCATCCAAACAGGATGCACACTTCTCCTGAAATAGACCAACCAAAACAGCTCACTTTGTAAGGAAGGGGTGTGTGTGTGTGTGTGTGTGTGTGTGTGTGTGTTTTCCCCTCTTGTTATTGCTGTCATTATTAGTTTTATTATTAGAGTTTCATATCCCACAATCCCTCCTGAGGTTCAAATAGAAGAAAGGAGTAACGAAGTTAGACGCAGCCTAAAGAGTCATCACGTGATATTTTTTTGTTTTTAAGTGCATTTACAACAAATATAAATGGCAAATGCTGAGAATGTTCATGGAGTTGATTGTAAATGTCTAGACCTGATGTTAAAATGTGCAATCATGCACTAAAAGGAATCTCTGTATTTCTCTTTCTTCCTTTCCCCAGTTAGTTGCTGGTGACTCAACGCTGTCCATCAAAGAAAAGTCCTGTAAGTCTCACCAGCCTTCTCTATATAAAATCTTTTCTCTCCTCTCTTCGTCTTCCTGCTTTTCTGCCTTTTCCGTTCCTCTAATTCACCTTTTAATCCTGATTTCCTGTTAGCTCCTCTTTTCTTTGTTCTCCTCTTCTTTATACTCCTGTCAAATTCTTCTTTACCATCTACCCTCTTCTCTTCTCTCACTCATTTTCTTTTCTTTTCCTAATGATCCCAACCCCCATTTGATGATTGGGTTTTGTCTTTAGCTGAGATATTTTACCGTTGCACTATCTGTGGGTTGATCTCACTACTTTAAGTGGGGTGGTAATTTCTAGAGCAAGATAGGATGAAAATACACAAGACAGAAGCGAGAGAGCGAGAGCGAGAGAGAGATGCAGAAGAAGACGCTGTGTAATTAATCAGAGTGAATTACAGACGTGTCCCTTCATCTGTGCTTCTCTGTGTCAAGCCGTATAGTGGGAATACCCAAACTTTTACAGTTAGAGCTGGGTAGAAGTAAATATTGAGCACCCCCTTATAAATCAATGCTACAATAAACATTACACTGATTTTTTTTCCACCAGTAAGTTGTCTTTTTAATTTATCTGTACAGCAAGAGTGAGTAATTTCATACATTTGCTGTGTGCTATATGCTTGAACGTGGTACAGTACACATTTAACACTCTTCTCTGTAAAGGAAACTTTAGCCAGTGTGAATGAAATCTCCAGAATGTACTTGTTGTTTTCACTTCACTGGGCTCCCCGTGTCCTGGCAAGTCAAAAACCCTCAGCCACTTTTTTTCAGCAGTTTTCGAGAAATAGCCCAGACAAGATCATTTTGACAAGGTCAAAGGTCAAACAGAGAAATTGACAAGCCTATGTACACCTACACACAATAGTAAACCTGCATGCAACATTTCAGAATGATCTCCCCAGCAGGTTTTGAGAAATAGCCTAGACAAAATGCCCAAGGTCAAGATCATTGGGTCAAGGTCACAGGTCACACAGAGAAACTAATGAGCCTTTGCACGTCAACGCACCCTAGTAAACCTAGTAAGTTTCACAATGATCTGCCCAGCAGCAAAATGGGAACAGTGGCGGGAATGGGAACTGCAAGGCGCACGGAGGCAATGACGATACCCCTACGACCTGAAGGCTGAGGGGTAGAAACATCATTTCAGTACATATGTTGTTTTGGCTGCAGCAGGTTAAGACTGAGCAGAAGCTTAAGATGAAGTTCTGATTAGTTGGTCGGTGCTTTGATTGAATGAACTCAAATACAAGATTGCAGTGAATCTGTTGAAACTAGTTGAGGAACTTGTGCAGGATCAGTCATAAATGCTTTCTGTTAGAGATCATAGCCTTTGAGCAATGACCCTTAACTTTCAGCTCAGTTGTATCCTGCATCAATAAACTTTGCAAATGTACTGTTATTACCTTTCAGGTGAGCTACACGGAAGGTACTGTGACATGCCGATTTTTGTTCCACAGGAAATTGTTTGTGTGTTTGTCTGTCAGCAGTCTACGAGTGTGCGCTCGGTCCTAGTAAGTTATTACCTTTCGCATGAGCTATATATTGTTCAGGTTATTATTGCTAGACATTTGAGAACTTACAGAAATTGTAATAAAGTAATATTACGATAGTCATTACATTTACATAGACAGGAACTTTCCAATAGGTCTAACGCCAGGATCTAATAAGATAATTTGAAGTTCAGCTTCATTTTCTAGTTAACAGAGAATGCGTGCGTCCGAAGACTCAGAAGAGGTAAGGTTTAAAATTCAAATTTCTCCACTAATGACATAGTAACTAATGTCATGACAATAGTAATGTTATTAATAGTATGAGCATAAACACGTTATTCAGGTAACGTAACATAACCTAACGTTAGGCCCTATTATACAACAACAAGGCTCTGACATTATATATGCCAGTTGGTGAAATAAGAAAGGTCAGTAAACACGTGTGTTTTCTATGTAAGATATTCGAGTACTTTGTAGAAATTAATATATGCAATACTTAACTGGCAGCCTGGTTTGGCAGCAAATTACTGTAAAAATGTACTTTATTTATTTATTTATTGCAGTTTTACTCATTGAAACCTCATTTTCACTTATGTGAACCTGGAATGAGTCAATATTTATAGTACACTATTCAAGAAAATCTTACTAAAAGTTAGTTGTGATTAAACTGACAGGGTGTTTGGCAATAATCAACCAAATAATACCAACAGCTTTTAATCTGTCCAGAGAACAGCGCTGGGAGTGACAGGCTGTGTTTGCTGATTTTGAATGAAACTTACAAAACTACAAAACTTCCTGGTACTGCAGCTGGTTTCAAAGTTTCATGAAGTACCCTTAATGTCCTGCTACACAGTTTGTAATTTTATCTGGTATCATCCAAATAAGGACGGGTTTATCTTTTGAGTCTGGTTCCTCTCAAGGTTTCTTTCTCATGTTGTCTGGGGATTTTCCTCGTCTCCGTCGCCACAGACTTGCTCATTAGGGATGTATTGGACATACAGAGATATGTTTAAAATCACTCACTCTTTTGTCGAACTGCTCAATCTCACTATTAAGGTTGTGGGGAGACTGGAGCCCATCCCAGCAAACACTGAGCGAAGGCGGGATACACCCTAAACAACTTGCCAGACTACCGCAGGGGAAAACACACACAAACATTCTCACTTACATACACATTTAGGGGCAATTTGGACCAGCCAGTTAGCCTACTGTGCATGTCTTTGGACTGAGGGAGGAAACCGGAGTAAAGGGAGGAAACCCACGCAAGCAATGAAAGAGCACATGCAAACTCCACACAGAAATGCCCTGAGTTTGGGCCTCAAACCCACGAACCACTGTACCACCATGTTTAAAAAAAATCATCAAAATGTAATTTCTTTTACTTTGTTTACTTTTTAGAGCTGCTTTCGTGACAAGGTTAAGTTTAAAAAAAAAAAGAAAAAAAGATACAGTTAATTTGAATTTAGTTGAATGTTCTTAATGCCAGTTCTTTAGAAATTATAAAAAGCACAAAATGCAGAGAAAAGGTAGTGGCGACTATCGGTAATCATCTGAAAACAAAGCAGCAAATATTTCAATATTATTTGAATAATTCCTTGAAAAATTTTGCATAGTTTTTTTTCTCTCTGTCACCTGTAAGGTGCCTATCCTGAAGTTCATCCCAGCAAGGCCACAACAAAACGGATCATAATAAACCAGTTGAACAGACACATTTTCTCAGGCAACTTCTGCATCGGGTTGTTGTTTATACATTATTGATTACTTGCAACACACACACACACACACACACACACACACACACACGTCAGTTCAGTGTGTTTGTGTGTATATATATGTGTGTGTGTATGTATGTATGTACGTATATATATATTTATTAGTGCATAAGAATGTGTTTTGTAATAACAATTGTGTTTGCTCTGCATTTAATATTCTGGAGACATCATATTTTCACCCTCAGCTTTAACAAATATCAAACAAAGGTTTACTTCGACAACACCATTACTATAACAAAAATCTTTTTGATGTTCAGATTCTACACTCGAGATTTACTGAAGAGATGCATTGTAAAGCTAGCGATGGAAAGGTGTACACACAGTTATTTTTGTGGCTGACCTCATTGCATATGTATGTGTGGGAGTTTTCTTCTTTCAGATCTTAAAATATGATCAGATAACGGCCGTCAAAGTGTTGTGATGTTCTCCTTTTTGACATTTGAAGGTAACCAGAATGCAAAATATTATAATTTTGCGGTCAAGATACGTGCAAAAGTGAAACATTGCAGTTCAGCAAAGCTGTTGCACATTTACTTAAACTTAGAATAGGCACAGTGCAAACATGTTTGGCAATTTTTCAAGTTAAATCAAAAAGCAGAGAGAGAAAAGTAGAGGCAGATACCTAAAGGCACGTTCATTACACCAGATACATTAATGTTTCACTATGTATTGCTAGCATGAAATATGTCCCTGATCCTAATTGATTAGCATAGTGGGCCCGAGGGGGGAGGAGGAGGTGGTGGTACATTGTTCACAGTGATGGGAATTTCAGCAGACGAAAGGCCCATGCACAATCTAACCCTCAAACTACACTTCTCTCAAATCCTCTCCCTAAAACTACGACTCCAGTAACAGGCTTTAGTTTGCCTTTTATTTTTTTATTTTTTTTAGCGATTGATCTGCCGAGACTATAAGTGTAAGCAGAACAAATCCGCATAATGATGGCCTCTGGAGGAGAGCCACAGACGTGTGCTTAGGCTCAAGCGTGTGTGCTCAAAACACAATCCACACAAATGATCACCCCACTGAGAAGAGTTCCTCACAACCCTCCACTCCGAGCACGTTCATCAAACTGCAGCGAGATTTTCCTCCTTTATATCAGACTTAGTGCTTAAGCAAGGACTCTTTGAGTAGAGAGACAAGGCTTTCTTGAGCACAGGTGAGCTCTTAAACACTCGCAGACACACACACACACGCACACACACACACACACACACACAGACATACACACTATAGAGGTACAGATGGTTTGGAGCCCAAGTGGGAACATGAGCTGTTACTTGCTGATTGTGCAGCATTGAACAGGTTTCCTGAGAATGTCGCTCTTCCCAGGTGTGATGATCTTTCTCATATCATCTTTATTTTTTATTCCTCCCACACAAAAATAAGCATACCTGCTAATCAAAATCATGTTTGATGTTATCCAGACTTAGTGTCCTTATAGGATTTAGGAATGAGCCCTCATCCAAACCTTCTTGGGGTTTTGTTTATTTAATTTATAATTTTTTATTATTATTATTGTTGTTGTTGTTGTTGTTGTTGTTAAGGCAAAGTCTGTTGGGCTTTTACACCTGAGCCTACTGGCTCATCAGGCTGGAGCTTATCCCTGGTTTCTGTAGCGAGAAACGACTAGGAGTTCAACTCGTCCTGGATGGGACACTCGTCTATTGACCTTCCCAGTATTTTTTTATGGTACCCATTTATACTGCTGGGTGGACACACTTGTGGTTGCCTTGCCCAAGAGTCTGATTAAAATTGGAAGCCACGACCTCTCGATCAGAAGCTCAGCAACCTAACCACGATAGCACCGGCCCCATTATTATTACTATTATTATTATTATTATTATTATTATAAATAAAAATTTTTTTTTATTATTTTTTATTTATATATTTATATTTATTTATATAGATGTTTATCCAAAGCAAGTTAAAGGGGGGGAAAAAAAAATAGAATTTCACCAAGGAACAAAAACTCAGTGTTATGTGCCTACAGCATCTAGCAGTCGAAGAATGTGGATCAAAACCTTATGGCCGCTAACACCTTAACCACTGAGGCCACAGTTAGTGATATGATGAATTATAGTGTGAGTGTGTGTGCGTGCACGTAAGAGAGAATGTTCTGCTTTGTGACGTTTTTTGATGTTCACTTGTCGGTTTTATAGTCCACTTGTCGCTTCATGATGCAGCACATTGCTGACTAATATGAGCAGTTTGCTTGTTTTTCCCACCAGTTTGGAAGTAAATTATACTTACTGTGTTTTATATTATCATAAATCAGAACCAGGTTATTGTTTGATCTGTTTGGTCCTCGCATTGCTTAAAATCTCTCAGTAAAGTTTCCACATTTATCTGTTCAGGCATCAGTAGTGGTGAGCACTTCCGCCTCACAGCATGAAAGTCCTGGGTTCCCCGTGCTAATGTGGGTTTCCTTTGGGTATGCCAGTTTCCTCCCATAGTCCAAAGACATTCACATTTGGCTAATTGGATATTCCAAATTGCCCCTATGTGTGAATGTGATTGTGAATTTCTGTGTGTGTTTTGGCCCTGCAATGGTCTGGTAATTTGTTCAGGGTGTACCCTGCCTTTGCCCAGGTTCCCCGTGACCATAATAAAGGATAAAGCAGTTTAGAAAATGACATGACATTAATCTGTTCAATGACTTGCCATTAATGTGTGCAGCAAGTTTGTATCATTATGCCTCCATGCCTGTGGTAGTCAGGGCCAGAGACATTATGTTTTTATGTTGTCCGTCCATCTGTCTGTCTGTACAGCCATTCGTCTGTTCATACACATGTACGTCCATCCACCCGTTCATACCCTAACCCTAACCTGTCCACCCATTCATATGCTATTGATGTACAAAGAGAAATTCGTTCTGGAGCAGGCTGGAGTGAGATTGCCAAACATGGCTATAACTTTACAACAGCAACCACAGTGCAAACATTCCTGTAACCCCTTGCTAATGTTTACTCACCTTTACAGCTGCATTATTCATCTCAGGAGTATGATAGAAAGCAGACTGTTTCTTTCTGAGAGATGCTGTTGGCTCCTTTATGTCATCTGTACGAACCTGCCCAGTATACTGACTTCCTTTTTTTTTTTTAAATCATGATTTCGTAGTGCCTCAAAATATTCAGTTGTTTGATCGCAGCCACATGCTGAGAGCAAACGACACAAATGGGTATGCACTTTTCTTTTTTTATCTCAGAAGAAAAATGTCATTGTCATGTCCATTTCTCCTGGAACGCTCCACATTCAGAATCCAGCAGAGGTTTCTTCGACAGAGACTTTTTCTTTGTTGTGTTGCACAATGCCTGCTCAAATACATATACCGAGAAAGAATTCACGAGTAGTACCAGACACCAAAGTGAACCTGTCTTCTTTTTTAGCAGGATTATAAATCATTACACCTCTACAGCTGTATACTATAAACCATCCTAAGTGTGTTTAAAAGAGGTTTGGTATGAGCATATCATGGATAAATGCCTTGGATCAGAACAGGGCAGTGGTTATGAACATAACAGCAGGTCTTTTGTACAAAACTATAGTTTTCAGGTTAGATTATGTATTATTATTTTTTTATTTTTAATTTTAATTTTTTTATTTTTTATAAAAAAAATAGATTATGTATTATTGATGCTAGAGGGTTTGGGCATAACCTGTGGACATCATGCACTCATCCTCATCCTCACTCAGGACATAGGACAGTGTGTGCATGGTTTCACGGACTTGGGAGCACAAACCAAGGCCACTTGGCTACTCCACCACCTTGATTCCATGGCAGAACATAAGTTGGGACGATGGAGGCGCTGGAGAGCTGCAGGGTGGTAGATGGCCTTTGGCTCAAAAAGAGCTCATCCGCTCTGTGGACATTCATATGTAAAAGCCCATATCTCACCAACCTATCAACCAATTTTCATCAACAGTGACTTACAAAAGTATCCAGATTGCTTTGTGAAAGCAACAGGAAATTGTACATTTATTTATACTTTTTACAGCTAATTAAAGACGAACATATCCATTCTAGGCTGGACAAAAGTCTTGTCGCAACCATGTAGCATCAAATTCTGGATCAAAGTAATCAGTAAAATATAATTAGTAAAATTAGTAAAAAAAATAATGAAAAGTGCTTGATTAACTAAATATACATAAAATACAAGTAAAATTAAAGCAGCTTTCGGGCAATTTATAAAACCTTTTTTCAAAAACAGTAGAAACCTTCAAGATCTCCTAAAAGCAAATGAAAATAATTTACAAGCAGTAGAAAGAATTTTCAGACACCCTTGGTACACATAGGTAGCTCGGTCATGCAAGGAAAACTATCCACAAAACAACTGGCTGCACAAAAGTTGTAGTTCGCCTCCTGATGACTCCCTCAAAAGCTCCATTAGGACTCATAGTTAGCAATGTCTGCTTCAGCATGAACCGTACATTATATTATCTCTTGCAATGGTCACCATCCACCATACACGTCCTGTACAAGACACAGCTAGAACACCATGACGTGCTTACCAAGGTCCTAACACGTGGAAACTGTTATTAGCAGTCATTAGAAAAAAAATTATAATTGATTTAATTCAATATCATATTGCTATGCCACCAATGTTGTTACTGACTATCTAGAAAATTGCTGGACCCAGAGTTCACCGAAGAGCCAGTCATGTATGAAAGTGAAACGTCATGGTTTAAGGTCA
>JBCNYH010000006.1:12801447-12827444 GCA_039654325.1 Tandanus tandanus | reverse complement strand
TAAAATCGGTTAATAGGTTGGTGAGATATGGGCTTTTATACATGAATGTCCACATGTGCGACAAGACTTTTGTCAATAAATGTAAATATATATATATGTATAAATGTATGTATGTATATGTGTAAATATATGCAAATAAAATGTGCTATTGTTCAATCTTACAATCCGAGCACTCTTTGCGTATCTACACACAAATCACTTCCATAAAGACTGTATGCAAAACATTGTCTGGGGAAGTGTCAGCAAACATGGTTTATTTTGCAATTATCTAGATTTTTAATTGGGGCAGCAAAATGGAGTCATGGTTAGCATGTCCGCCTCACTGTAAGAAGTCCTGGGCTTGGTCGTTGCTGTTGGAGTTGCATGTTCTTCCTGTGCATGCATGGGTTTCCTCTGGATACTCTGGTTTCCTCCATAGTCCAAAGACATGCACATTAGGCTAACTGTCTGTTCCAAATTGTGTGTATGTGTGTTGGTCCCGCGATGGTCTGGTGAGCTGTTCAGGGTGTACCCTGTGTTCACCCAGTGTTGGCTGAGATAGGCTCCAGCCTCCCTGCGACCCTAAAAGGATGGAGTGGTTGAGCAAGCGAGTGAGTTTAAAATCAGTACTTTTATTTATTTATTTATTTATTTATTTTTTTTACCATTTCAGTCCTACAAGGTGTTTTTCATCAGATGTGACTCATGAAGTACATGTTGTTCCCTGCGTTATTTCTGATTTATTCCCGCATTGCATTCATTGAAAAGCCAAATGGTGAATACTTGTAGCAGCCATTACTAGAGAGGCTGCAGGGTCATTTAGCTCAACGTGAGGCAATGACGCAGGAGTTACCATAACAACAATTACCCCAATAGCTAATATATGAGACTTCAGCAGGTTTTGCAAAAATAATTTAGGTAAAATAGGTCTGTTTAGTGCATTCTGGTCTAAATCAATGGGTTTTACACAGTAGGCTTGTGTTGCTTTGTATTTTTCTCACTATTTAGTCTATGTTTTTGTACCACTATGAGGGTGCTTTGTCAAATAATGGCTTCCTCTTTGCCATTACACACATCCCAGGTTTAAATCTGCTCGAGAACACACTGATAGGTTTTGACAGTAGTTAAGAAGAAACAGGAATCATCACACCAGACAATACTGCTGTTCATTTTCTTTGTTGATTCAGCATTTCTGTCATTCCCTCAGTTTTTCCCTGTCTGTCCCGTTTCCCTTAAGAAAAAAAAAAAGAGCATCCACCAGAAACGTCAGCACTTTTAATGGTTTTTGAACCAATTCACAGAGTGCTTCTGTTTAAGTGGATTGAGAGAGAAGTTATTGTGTTTTTGGCTGTGTTCCTTCACTCCGTGGCTCATTCAGTAAAAACCCCAGGCTTTTAAGGGCCATTCTGAGCCTAAGAGAAGCACATTAGATTAGCTACTCCACATTAAATCCCGGCCGCTCCAGGAGGTGTGAGGGGTCTCTAGACACCCATTCAGTTCAAGAACTCTGGCAGAACATGAAAGCAACCCCTCACCCATATATCTAGCACTCCTTCTTACTTTCGCTTTCAACTCTTGTTCAAAATCTGACACCTGAACATAAGTCGGACCCCCCACCCCCACCCCATACACGTATATATTACTTAAATACTATATTTAGGTGAACTTATATTAAAGCCTGAACTTAAACCCCCGGATGTTTGTCTCGCATAGCCTCCTTGTATTTATCCATAATGTCAAAATTGATATGTCCTCAGCGTGAAGCTGGTTTTATTGGGGTTATAGTGAAGAGAGCCAAACTGTATCCTACTAACATTCATCTCACAACAGCAAGCAGCAAGACCTGCTGCCAAGCTGAATGTGTCTTCCGATACTTGAGAGGTATAAGTGTAAGTTCTTTGCTTCATCTTATTTGCACTGAACGGGTAATTCCAATGCCTTTGGCCTTCACCTGCTTCCACAGTATTAACAGAGAAACAGGTTTGTTTTCCCCATTTTCCCTGTAATAATGGCATTAAAGCTAAAATGGTTTGTTTCTGTGATCCAAAACAAAACATGCCATATTAAATGTTGTTGTTTTTTCCCTTACGCAATATTCAGCATTCTGATTGGTCAAATGGTGTTGATGAATTTTCCTCAACAACAGCTCTGACTGTAATTTTGGCTGCAAAACAAATCCCAGGTTTATAATCCTCATCTAATACATTATTGTTTCTGTACTAACAACGACTTATGTGGCAGATCCTCTATGTAAAAAATATATTTTTAAGCGTAAAACTGCCATAGTGAAGTTTTCTATGAGTAGAGGTCTTTTTTTCTTTCTTTTTTTTTTTACTATAGCATATATGGAACCAGCTTGCACTATCGGTGCACAGAAAACACACAAATATTGTCTGATTGCTTACTTGTGTTTGTGTGTGTGTTTTACCATGAAGGAGAGAGGAAAAAGGAAAGCCAGTGCTACTATGATGTAAGTGATATCAGAAACTAGTTTTGCGGATGTTCCACAACATTAAATGCAACTATAAGTGGATAAAAGTTATGTTGTTTTTTAATAAAACAAAATAAATTGTTACCATTGACAAAATTGTATACAAATAAATAATAAGTGCAATAAAACACTTCTGGGACATGCTATTATAAGACAGTAATCTACTTCAGGCTGATTACAGCTCTTTGCTTTGCACTGGGCTGCATTACACCACCGCGCTGTTGATTATTTTCCAATAACAGCACATTTCAAAATGTTTTATTTGTCAATGAAATGATCCAGGATAGAAAATGTTATGTAAAACATGGTATATGTGAGCTGTTGCCAGTCAGTGTGGAAATCCTGTAATAGTAGTAATAATAATAAGATAGTGTACTAATTTTGAATGCATGCCGTATAACACCACACTGCACAACACAGCTTGGATGATTGGCTGGAAAAATCAAAATGTTCATTTTGTAATCCGTGATTTCATAGATGTTTGTTTTAGGCTTTTGTCGTCCTCCCTACTCCAGTAATGGCTCTGTGCTTAGCTACTAGCTGCAGTTTTTTTTTTTTTTTTTTGTATTTTAGCTGACCAGGTCAGTACTAAGTGCTCTACAGTCTGTTTTTTTGTTACAGGATTTATAATTTGTTGTTGTGGTATGGTGTTAGTTATGTTCTGCTTGCAGATTGTTTTCTTTTTTTAATCATTTTGGAAATAGGCTTACTGGCTATAGCCAGAGTCAAACTTTAATCAATGTGTAGGATGACGTAGAAATGGGGGAAAAGGGGGAAAAGTTCCATATGAACCTAAATATACATTCAGAAACTGTGAAGATGGCTTTAGACTGCTTTCAATAGTAACTCTTTTGCTACAAGAATTTAGGACTACAATTACAAAATAGAGTTCATGTTAAAGGGGAAGTGTCATAGTAGTTTAAAGAGGATACTAAACATAATGTGGGCTCATACATTAAGTTTGTTAGGTGACATGATCTCAGTCTTTGAAAACGTCAGCCCAACAAGAATTCCAAAAGTTCATGCTGCAATCCATTTCCATCGACTCCATATTGGGCTCAAAAACTCTACAGTCCTTTTGATTTGCACATTTGAGTAATTTGGACATTCATGACATATTAGAACAGCTTTTTGGCAACTAAATTTGGGTAAAAATCATCACACTTTTCCTTTAAACTCTCGTGAATTTCCAGCTGCATGGTTTGAATTTTCCTCCGATGTCACCCAAATGAGGACGGGTTTCAACCTTGAGACTGGTTTCCTTCAAAGATTCTTCCTCATGTCGTCTCAGGAAGTTTTTCCTTACTTGATCAAAACGAATGTATAGGATTTATAGAGAAATGTTTGAATTCTTAACCAAACATGTTTGCTATATAAAGCTGCTTTGCGACAAGGTCAACTGTGAGAAGTGCTGTATAAAACAATTGAATTGTAGTAGCTGGTTGACTAAAAGGCTACAAAAGTTACAGCTCTTGTAGTGGTGACTCTTCGAGCACTTTTATATTTAGTCATTTGGCAGGGACTTACAAATGATCTGAGCTAGGACTTGAACTCACAACCTTGTGATCAGTAGACAAAAAGGCTTTAAACTCTGATCCCCCTGACCTAACCTGACCTGCTGTGGCATTGAATGAGATGGCCATATGTCTTATGAATGCTGAAGGATATATAAATAGCAGAGAGACAGATTCATAGCAATACTAGTAAGTAAATATTCAGTTTGACACTTTTATATCCATATACTGTACATATTATACATTTCTGATATTTTTAGAAAAGATTACTGGAGGGTGAAGGGTAGTGGTGAATGATGGGTAAATACATGCTTTTCATATGCAAATAGACATTTACCTGCAAGGACGGCCAAGAAAGGGATTATGCAGGTGTAGACTTGTATCTAGAAGCTGCCTACTATGCACATTGCAAGCTGCCAAAACAAAACCTAAGCTGCCAACTATGCACACTGCATGCTGCCAAAACAAAACCTAAGTCTTATACCAGAGTAATTATTTTCTGACTCACTACTTGGGTAGTCAAAAACCATTATAACGCTCTGATCAGTTAGTGATTACACCGTATCAATTTAAATAGTAATTTGGCTTTAAATACGAGTTACTTGAGTCCACATGCTTGGTATTCAGGGAGAGCCTTTATTCTGCTGGTCCGATGGTGCTGAAACTACACTGTGGAAAACTGAAAAAAGAAAAACACCATTGAAGCTCACACGGCATGCACCCTGTTTTACACAGGGAATGTTGTTGCAACAAGTCAGCATAATTAATTTATTATGGCGTTTGTCACCACAGGGTTGCTCACTTCATTAACATTAAACCTACCTCCATTAGCAGAGCGAGGCTGAGGATTTCATATTCATCCTCCACTGCCTCAAGCATGGGTTTAGCGATGCGTTTATACTGAGATCGGTTACAGAGTTTGAGAGTTCATCCGCTCCTCTAAATCTTTATCTAATGGAATTTTTGTATATTAAAAGACGGAGAATGTATGAATTGTTGAGGCTGATAGGTTCACATCATCTCCCATTAGGCTTTCCTGCAGGTGCTCTTAATCGAGCCGATAATATAAAAGTAGATGAGGTGCTGTGTGACTGATAGACGGAGGGGCTATGCGCCATCTACCAAGGTCGCATCATTATCAATATCTTGTATTAACACGCCATTAAGTTCAGACTCCTGAGGATCCAGATTTCCTTCTTAATAGTTGTGTGTGGGTCAGGGTTGGGGGGATTGGGGGTTGTGCGCTATTGCCCTTTAGCACTCCTCCCATTGGCCACACAAAAAAGGGTGAATGTGGGTTTTATCTATGCTCTCTGCTTGTATCTTAAGGCAGTCTTTCTGTGCCACTATTATATATTTGCATCTATTTCCATATCTACATCTGGATATTTGTAAAGCTGCTTTGTTACAATGTGTAATGGTACAATGGCAATACAAGTAAAAATTGAACTGAAACCATAACCTTACACTACCGATGCCAAAGGTGTGTCTCTGTCTATGTTTGCGGAGCTGCCCTTGAGATTCACAGGGATCTCTTGAGATTAGCCGCCACTCAAAACTGCAAGCAGCAATACACTCTGTGCCGCTGGGACAGGGAAACCAAGTTAATTCGAAGATTCTCTCCATCAGTAGACACTCCACATATTTCTGCCAGACTTTAAGGCCGGTTCCAAAGGTCCAAGACTCAAAGTGTAGACTTTGTTTTCCACTAGTATTGCTTGACTTGATTCAGTGGCAGGAAGAGGCCCATGATGAATGTTGTCTTTCCCAGCTGCTGGCTCCTTAGGTCTGCGTACCTATGGTGGCATCTCATTGTTTTCCTGGATAATTAGAAGGTTCTTGTAGCTTTGTTAAATGGTTGTGTAGTGCCAGGCAATTAGTAGTGGGGAAGGAACTACACCACCTGACTGGTTTGCAGTTATGCAGCCCCAAATGCAGCAAGCGGCAATTCCCTGGGTGTTCTGACACCAAACTTTTAAAGCTAGCATCAACGGTTTCAGCAGTTTGTGCTACAGCAGCTCTTCTGTGAGATCAGACCAAATCTACTAGCCTTTGCTCCCCATATGCACCAGTGAGCCTTGGGTAACCATGATGCTCTTGACAGTTCAATGGTTATCCTTCCTTGGACCACCTTACCACTTACCACTGCATACCAGGAACAATCCCCAAGACTTGCATTTTTAGATATGAATAGACCCAATTGTTTAGCCATCAAATTGTGGCTTGTTTTAAAGTCCCTTAAATACTTAAGCCTGACTCAAACGTAAGCGATATAGCCTCGAAATAGTGTGACGTCGTGTTTGGTTGGTTTCGGCTGAAAATATCGCCATTATGCTCGAAATTAGCGGTCAAAATTTTCCACCAAGACCACAAATATGGATCATTTAATTGGAATTCGGTCGACTATTACCGAAAATATACGAATTCAAGTTCGAATTTATTCAATCCCCTTCTAAATAAAATTTGCTTGTACTTTCGGACAAGATCGCTTACGGAGGAGTCAGGCTTTACACTTTCTCAGGTTTTATGTAACCAACACATCAACTTCATGAACTGACTGTTCACTTTCTGCATAATACCTGCATCCCATTACTTGGCAGGTGCCACTGTAACAAGATAATCGATGTTATTTACTTTACCGGTGCCCATCTCAGCCGATTCTGGGCAAAGACGGGGTACACCCTGAGCAGCTAACCAGGCCACTGCAGCACCAACACACATACAGCCATTCACACTCACTCTCACACCTAGTGGCAATTTGGAACGGCTAATTAACATACTGTGCATGCTTTTGGATTGTGGGAGGAAGCCAGAGTACCTAGAGGAAACTACGCATGCACGGAGAGAACATGCAAACTCCACCCAGAAACGCCCGAGCCTGGGAATCAAACCCAGGCCTTCTTGCTTTGAGGCGGACGTGCTAACCATTGCGCCACCATGCCGCCTTCACTGATAGATAATCTGCCAATTCCCTTTCACTAGTTAGTGCTCCCCTGTTTACAACAAGTACCAACTCAGCAGAGTCCACAGTTTATGCTACATCACAGGGCAGGTAAACACACTCAGAGGAAAACATTAATTGCCTTTTTCTGTATACTTAAGATTACAAATGCCCACAAATGACTACAGTGATATACCAAAAGTAAATAGATGCCATAATTTTCAAAAAAAGTTATACTTGGAAATACATATACATAGTAGCCATGTTACTTTAGATTCCTCACAGCAGTATTCCAAGTCACTCTGAGTTGCCTTACAACTAACTAGGATTAATTTCAACTGTCCTCTTGACAGTTGATTCTTTACCTTTGCTGGTGAATTGTCCAATCACACTGTGGCAAAAAGAAATCTCAGTGTTTTGTGCAATCTGACACAGGTTAAGTCCCCTTCAGATTTACTCACAATATGCCCCATATGGAATTAGACCACTTTTCCCCCTGGTGTTCACAGCACTAGCTAGCTGCTATAAAGTATTTATATACTGTAATTTGAAATAAAATGAAAATAATATATTAACAAGTTTCACAGATAAAACTCTGTAATGAGGAATGTCTATTTACTTTTGATATGGTTCTGTAGTGTCACTCCGATTTAAAGGCATGCATGGGAGGAGGGTGTAACTGTGCCTCATACACAGGACTGATTTTTCTCTCTTGGACTCATCCTAGCCAAGGATGAATGTGGCATCATCTGGATTTATACTTGCGTTCACCTGATAATAGGCTGAATGCCTTCGTGTTGCACCACTTCAGCCCCTTTCTGAATAAGCTAAGCACTCTGGGTGGAATGTATAATAGATGGCGTAATTCTCAGCCCAAATGTAATAGTTGTATTACAACTTCATTAGACTTAAGAAGAGTTTATAATTTTACGGTTTGTGCTAATAATGGTGCTTGTTCCATTCTCACCATCTGGCTTCATATGAAAGCCTGAAGAATTCGTTCTAAGTACTGAGGGATACAACAACAACAAAACTTTGTGCGAGTTAGATTGTGAGCTTGTGAGGATTGTATAATAGAAACTTTACTGTGATTCTCTTTCTAGAATGAGTAATGCAACAAAAAATGCCTGATATGCCATAAAGAACTACCTCAAATCTCTATCGCAGTCCTATTTCATAGAATGCCCAATTCTCTGCCGATCTATTCATAGAAAGTTGTCTAGCTTAAGGCTTCTTCAGCGTTTGTGGTGGTTCAGGTCTGTTTAACAGCTGAATATTGCTTACTCAATAAGAAATAAGGACCTGCCTATTGCTATGTTTTCACTCATGGTGTTCAGTACTGGATTTAGTATTATCCTCCAGTCCAGCGAGACTATTTTAGGAGATGACGGACTTGGCCTGGCATAAACAATCTGATAGCAGGGTAATGTGGCTGCTTGTAATGAAGCTGTTTTGATTAGAGTAATGATGCACTCTGGCAGCTTTCTCAGCGGATATTAACCACCAAGCTGTTTACCAGACGCCCCCTCCTGCTGCTGCTCGAGGGGAGCAGAAAATAACACTTCAGTTTATTGGAGATGGAAGGTCTCTGGCCATGCCACACTCAAGCTGCCAGACTGAAAGTTATTGACTGATTTTTTCGGAGCGATCGTTCTCTAGTGGTTCTCGAAGGACTACATAGAAAAGTTTAAACTCTAACACAAGAGTAGCAGATAAATATTCATTCATTCATCTTCTGAACCGCTTAATCCTAACTAGGGTCGGGGGGGGGGGCTGGTGCCCATCTCAGCCGACTCTGGGCGAGGGCAGAGTACACCCTGGACAGCTTGCCAGGCCCTCGCAGGGCAGAAACAAGTTGACGGCTATGCAGCCTACTCTTGATGAAAATCAGCAATGGTTCTTTTACATGCCTCTCACCACAGACAGTTAGAGACATGGCCGGCCTTTGATAACCCAGTTAGCAGCACTGGGGGGACAGCAGTGACATCCCGTTGATAGTGGGGCTTGAACCCTCGACCTTGGGATCATTAATCCAACACCCTACCACTGGGCCACCACTGCTCCTAGATAAATATTATATATTATTTTTATTCTATGTTAACAGTCATTGGTTAATGTTGAATGACAGTCATTTTAAGCCCATAGTAGTCATTGTTTTTTTTGTTTTTTTTCCACAGATGAAAATTTGGTCAGCTGTTGGCTGGGTAATTTTGAATGACCCTCTCATATACACATAGTAGTATGTTGAGCTTAAGAAAACCATCACACTGGCATACAACTATCACAATGCACTTAGGTCTGTCACAATTATTATTTGATAAATAATTGTTTCAGCTTTAAAAGAGGTGTGTGTGTAATACACACACTAATGTGTGAAGTTGTATCTGGCACATTTAGCAAGACATTATTAGCAAGTCCTTTAATTCCTGTAAATTGCGAGGTGGGACCTCCATAGATCAGACTGGCCTTTACTTGAGCGGATTGAGTTTCAGGAATTTAGAGGTCAGATCAACTTCTTGGACTCCTTGTCATGATGTTCTGACCGTTCCTGAACAATTTGTGCATGAATATTGCACAAGGCGTCACACTGCGAAAGCACTGGCATGCTTTCCTCCCATAATGTATCTTGGTGCCATATCTTTCCCAAGCAGGCAACGCACATGCAGTCACACAATCAGTCCAGGTGTACATGGTTAGCACACTGATCAAATTGCAGTGCCCATTGCACAGCAAGAAGTGATGCACTGTGTGTTCTGAAACTTTTCTGACATGGTTAGCATGAACAACTTCTGTAGGATCCGACCCAATGTTCTAGTCTTTGTTCGCTGTGAACGTCAGTGAGCTTTGGGTGTCCATGACTGTGTTGCCCATTTGCCCTTTCTTGAACCACTTTTGGTAGGTACTGACCACTGCATACTGGGAACAGCACTCAAGACCTGCCATATGAAGATGCTCTGACCCAGTCATATAACCATTACATCTGGCCCTTTTACACAAAACCTATATATCCACTTTCCAGCACATCAACTCTGTGAACTGACTGGTCATTCTCTGCCTAATACATCCCTATTCTTGGCAGGTGTCACTATAACAAGATAATCAATGTTATTCCCTTCACCTGCTAGTGGTTTCAGTGTTATGGCTTTTCATTTTGATATTGTGACTGCAGTGTAATAGTGCAGACCTACTGCACTGCCTCAGGTCATGTTTGCTTTCATTCATAGTCTCTATACCTCCATACGCTTGAATACATATTTGTTAGTATAGTGATGAATGTAAGTGACACTGGAAAACTGTGCCATTAATATTAAAAGGAATGTAATTTTTACGGGTACTTTGAGTATTATTAATGCCAAATGGGAAACTCGTGACATGTTCAAGTGAACATAACGGAATAGTTTTTTTCCAAAATATCCCATGCTAATTTCAAATATATTTTAATTAAAGCTTATAAATGCACTTGGTTGTAACTGTGATTAACTTTCATGTTAGTCAAACTGCTAAACAGATTTTTAATCATGGTCATTTGCTCTCATAGCTAAGGTTAGATTTGGGCTCCTTTGCATTAGAAATGGGGAGCGTAAGCATATGTTAACATGCCCTCTTGCTGTCACTTTCAGCGTCATAGTTACTCTCTTCTTCTCCTAGGCTTTCAAACAGGCTTTCTCTAAAGCTGTGACACCGAATTATCTTTAAATCACAAAATGTCCATTTGAAACCATTTAAAGTCAAAAATCAACACTTGCAATGGTTGACGAAGTAAAGAGCAACAAACAAGGAATTCTCCTGACATTGCTTAGAACTTCAATATTAATAATAATTTCAGAAATTGATACAGCTGTATAAAAGATAAAGAAATTGGCCTCTTCTTTTTCATCGTTATCTCATACAGCCCTCCTTTTAGATAAGCGTTCGGTCTCCTACTGAGATAAGACCGTCAAGTTAAATGCACCCCAGTTAAGTCCACTCAGGACGTCTGTGAAGATGCACACTTTTACACAGCTGGAACTTCTCACATGGCTCGGCCTCAGATGTCATTGCAGCTTTTGATGTGGCATAAGATACGCGACACTCTAAAGCTGATTTTCTCTTTAGTTTGTAATTGAACCGATTTCATCTGCGAGGTTGCGCATTCTGTAAAGAAAAGTCTTCAGAGACTTGGATTTATTTCAATCATTAAATAAAGACACGTGCGGATAAATAAGTCGTGATTGGTGGAATAGTTTTTAGTCACTAGATCACGATCTTTACCACCTTTATCATGAAATGGCTGAAAGTTTTTTAATAATTGTGTTTTATGTAGATGGAGAAATAGGCATTAAGTTTGATGGCATGAATTTATAATTCAAAACAAGACATGCTATTTATTTTTTTTTAAATATACTGTACTAAAGACTTAGTGATATGTAAAGAAATAAAAAGAAAGGGTCTCTTTAAAAATACTGACAAACATTTTGTAGTACAGTAAACCTCAATAAATGGAAATGTTATAATAAAATAGTCTTAAAATATAAGATATAATAGATATAGTACTGCTGTTTATAAAAAAAAATGTTGTGCAATATGTCGTAAGAGTATCTGTACAGATTAACAACAAGCATGTGTACATTACCAGTTGAAACATTTACAACCCCTCCCCCCCCCCCCCCCCCAGTTTTTATTAAAATTTGCATTTGCAATATCTCAGTGTACTCTGAAATTAGAGCATGGAACAAAACAGTTGGAGGTTAAAAAAAAAAAAAAAAGTCATTGGATTGTTTTGTTTAACACAGTTAAATAAAAAATTTTCACTCATCAAAGTCGTCACATTTTGCAGATATTGAAGCTGAACACATTATTTTGACAATGGAAATCAATTATTGTTCTGGAAGTTCGTCCCAATACTGTTGCAGGTTTTCCCACAAATGTGTTGCACTTGTTGGTTGCTTTGTCATCACCGTTCTGTCCACTTCATCCCAAACCGGCTCGATGGGGTTTAAGTCTGGAGACTGTGCTGCCATTCCATTATTTGAAGCCCACCATCTTGTTCCTTTATTCTAAAATTGTTCTGACATACCACTTACTTTTGCTACTGTTCAGGTCGTTTACTGAACTTGAACTACTGAAATATCAATAAAACTGAAAAAATTGGGGCTGTTCAATCAATTCTTACCGGTAGTGTATATTTATTGTGTGAAAAATCGCATTCTGGGATGCCATATCAATGTTAGGGGAGCAAAAATCATGAAAATAAGAATTGGACCCAGGGTATGTGTCACCTGAGTCTTTGGCACTAGGTGTTTAGCAGCCTTTGTCGGATCATCTTGGAGAACCTGCCACAGATCTTCTAGAAACTGTTTGGCCCACTTGCTTTTTTATTTTTGCTTTTAAAAAAATATTTTGTTTGAAAGGAATATGGTACTGATATCCAACATGTTTTTTCAATCATTTTTTATTTTATTATTATTATTATTTTTTGTTGGAATGGAAGTGGAATGTTTGGAAAGCTTTAATGTTTTGACTCAATGATGCAGAAGTCATAGAATTTCAGACTTTTGCCCAGTTCTGCATGTGTGTTGGATCCACTAAGTGAGTAAAAAAGCAACAGGAGCCTGATTGAGACCAATGACAGGTTGTGGCATTTTATTATATTATTTTTCCCAGCTCCCAGGGCCTGGGGTATCCATCTGAATGTTTTAATCTCACATTTTATGCTTTTTCTCCACCGTGATGAGACCTGATTTCTAAAAGGGCTTTCTGATTTCATGCTGGGTTCCGCGGTATTAAAAATAGTACAAACAACAACAGGCGTGCTAAGCATGAGTAAGGGTTTTCTAAAGATGATGAATTTCCTGTGTACTCTGGTTTAAATGTGATGGTATTAATTCAACTCTGTTCTGCCTGATGGAAAATGATGAGTCAGTCCCATGTTGTTTTGAATCATCATTTATTTTAATAATTAAGTTAGGCGTCACCTCTACAAGAAACAGAAATCTTTGATAAATTGCTAGTATTCAGTATGAAGGTATCTACTGTTGCAGTATGTGCAGTAAATACAAAATAAACAGTTTTTTATAATTAGAATACTTGACTGCAAATTACATGCTCTGGGTTTGTGTTCACTGTAGTGCTTCAAGAAAATCTCCACCCTCATTAACATTAAATATGTTTGTGTTTAAGGCTAGTAATGAGGTAAAACATTTAAATAATTGTGTGATTTTAGCACAGTGATGTCAGCAGGTGACTGTAATTGTGGTACAAATCTTGGTACAAAAGCAGTATACAGGAATAGCCTAAACTTTGAAGAGCAAAGATGGGCTGAGGAACTTCAGTTTGTCAACTAACTTTCAAGACATTTATTGAAATTATGAAAAAACAACAGTCTTTAAAGAATATAGAAAGAGATTTGGATATTTCTTCCTCTATGGTACATAATGTCATTATACAATTCAAGGAATCTGGATATCTAAGGAATCAGGAATTTCATGCACAAATGGCAAGGGCACAAGCCTAAGCTGAATCAGTCAGACAGACAGCACTGCATCAAGAACTGTCATTCATCTATAGCGGATATAAACACATGGACTCGGGATTGCTTTTGCAAACCTTAAACCTCAAGCAATACAATACAGAAATACAGAGCTACACTACCACTAATGTCTTTACTTAGCAAAATGGACGTTTATGTTAACTTCGTAGTGAAATGTTGTCAACTTGTCTAGGTTTGTAGGCTTCTGGGATGGACCATGACACAATGGAAGTATGTGTTGTGATCAGTTGAATCAGTATGTCAGGTGTTTTTTAGAGGAAATGGATGCTGTGTGCTCTGGACCGAAAAAGGAGCATCCAGAATGACCTCTAGACGGTTTCCAAATCCAAAAGCCAGTGTGTGCCTTGGTACAAGGTTTTTCTCAGTGCCCTTGGCAAAGGTAACTTAGACTTCTGTGGTAGCAGCATTAATGCGGAAAAGTACATCGAGATTTCCTAAGAAAGCCCCTGCATATTTCAACAAGACAATGCAAAACCACATTCTGCACACTTTACAAAGGCGAGACTGCAAGTTCTAGGGCAGTGGTGACTCAGTGGTTAGGGCTCTGTTACTGTAGGGTTACTGATCAGAAGATTGAGGGTTCCACCACCAAGTTGCCACTGTTGGGCCCTTGAGCCAAGGCCCTTAACCCTCAGTTGCTCAGTTGTATAACAATGATAAATATAAATTGCCCTGGATAAGGGTGTCTGCCAAATGTCATAAATGTAAATGTAGACCAGGCTGCCTGCAGTCCTGGTCTGTCTGTTCCCAGTAGAGAATGTGTGGTGAATTTTGAAATGGAAAAAAATTAATAAATGTGACTACGCTCCCTTACTTTTGCGTACCTTAAAACCTGTTTGCAGGAGAAATGCTGAATCCTGAATCATGAAATGCCGTGCTACTTAGTGTCTTCACTTCCTAAACATCTTTTAAGTGTCGTGAGAAGGAATGGCCTCAATACAAAGTGGTAAATGCTTTAACTTAATTTGAAATTTTTGAAGTTGAAGTTAAAGTTTTGGGTGAAATAAACGACAAAGATTTTGTTTTTAGTGATGTGAAGAAAATCTTTGACCTGTATTTCACCCAAAGCCCAAAACCATATGCCTGAGCTCAGTCATGAGCTTCATCAATATGGTCCACATTTGGAAATTTTTAATGCTGTTGCCAAGCATTATATACTATTAAAATGAGATGAGATAATATACACTTTTTTTTTTGTAGCTAAATTTATTTATGCTTATACTGTATACCTACTTGTTTGTGGTCTGCTGTTCTGAACATGTCTGTTCTCACCCAGGCCTTTAAAATGTGAGTAACAAACTCTTACCATAAGCTTAGTTCTGCAGAATTAACAAATGAAAGCTTCCTGAGTTGTTTTGCATTGAGTTTGTGCAATAAAATGAGATGTCTGATACTGAATTCTGATGCATTTTTACTGTAAACAACTTCAGATGATAAATTTCTGCAACACTATCAGTTGAGTTGAAAAGGAGGTATGAATGTGTTTTTGGGCTTTTCCAGTATGCTCGGTCTCCCCTGGGTGAGCATAGTGTGTTTACAAGCACAAGATCTCCTTAGGGTCTGTCAAAGAAAACAGCTGATCGCTGAAGGCATTAAAGGTTGATTGCTGTCAATTATTAACACACAAGCTCAGCAGAGGGTTGGATGGATTCTGGAGAAACTGCCCTAAACCACCCGTGCGCTTACGGATCAAATACCTTAGCTGATGCAAGGCATCCAATTCCATTTGATTTGGCCCCATGTCGGTGTAGCAGTGTCACTAACTATTACGCTCCTCTTATTAAAGTTGCTCTTTTACATCATATCCCTATCGTGGGAGATCTGAGTCCCCGAACCGAGGCAGATAAAACATAGCGACAAGCTGTAAAAAAAAAAAAATAAATAAATAAAAATTTAAAGTTTATGTGGTTTTCATAAACACATCTTACTAAGAAGGACTAAGGTGAACCAGTGCTCCAGACCTGTTTTAGGAGTCACACCCTGCAAAAACATGACACGGTGCAGCACTTCTCTTCTTCTTTTTAAAAAACTGTTAAAGTGAGGCATGGAGGTGCTCAGCAAGTGATATGCTAAACACAGCTGTGGTGTTTTTTCATCTCAATTTGCACCATGAAAGCTCCCATCTAGCCTTGTCTGATGCCGTGCGGATAGAGATCTTTTCCTGCATTAGCACCACATTGTTTTAATCTCATTCGTAATGCCTATCAAACGGCCAGAGTGTCCTCAAACAGCCTACTCATTTGAAAAACAAATCAGCCATGGCCTTGTCATTTGATTAGCGCCAGTTTTGTTAGTCTTGCCTATTATCCTAATTATCTTTGTGGATGTGGAATGTGTGTGCCTCGGGGATGATCAATGACCTCCACTGACCCTCCCTCGTCTTCTGCCTGCTAAATAAAAAGCTGATAAATACTACAAATTAATCATGCCTGATAAGCAATTGACTGTTTTTAGCCTATTTTGTATCTTATCAGATGGGTTTGTGCACGTGCATATGTGATTGTGTTCCCAACTGCAGGCATCTAGCCACAGAGCCATGCTTTGTAAGATACTGTGATAAAACATTTTGTACCTTTTATCTGTGATCCAGGACAGACTACAGGATGAATCAATTCAGTAGGCAAATATCCACCATTAGATTTTTGAGATATCAATCTGTCAAAAATGAAAAGTAAGAGGAGTTGATGTGGTGCCATTGATGTCAGTTACAGCAACAAAACCCACTCAACAAGTTCATCCTCGTTATTCTGAGGAAGCTCAATGACTGTTTTCTTGTGAATACGACATCCTTCATTTTGGAGTCAAAGGTTTGCCCTGTTTTGCCTATAGGCAAAACGCATGCAGATCAAGAAAGCTGGAATGAATAAGGTGGAGAACTGGTTCAATGACATCTTGGGGTGTTGAACTTTTGTTTTGTATACTCTACATCAGCTTTCAACAGCTTAATTACTTTTGGTCTTCGGGTTGCAAAATAGTGAAATATTAATAACTCTTCAGAGACGTCAACATGGGTGTAATTAACATACTTTGCATATTCATCACAACACCACCTACATGTTAAAAAGCAGTTGTTAAAACAGGAATTCCTAGTCTGTATGGGATTTCAGTGACATTTCATATAATAAAATTACCACTTTGTGTACAAGTACTAAATAGAACTTTAATACGTTCAAGTTTCGATCTGAAGCAGCTGTGTCTCGGCACATTTCCACGATCAATACTCAAGCATTTGGAAATTCTCCAGAACTCTTTTATTCTTATCACCAAGTGGCACAGTGAAATATTTACCCCGTTTGTGCTGTAAACATTGTAGGATCCATAATTATTGTTCGGGTTTTTAACGTGGCTCTGTTTCCAAACAGTATTGTATGTTTGATTATTTGTTAGTTCGCTCAGCTGTTCGAGCAGCTGGTGAAAGCAGACCTGGGTCAGGGTTTAGAGGATGTGACCACCACAGATTGGAGCCTTTAATTTTTAAAGGTATTTTATCTGCGTGGCTAAACACGACAAATCGCCTTCAAAGGCTCCATCTGTCCATCTAGCACATACATTGTGAGTTACTAAACCTTTAGGAATTGTGATTACATATGCAAATAAATCCATTCCGAGAGTCTATCTTAATTTTGTGAAAACCTATTTTTGCTGACTGAAGACAAAAGTGGACCATTTATTAAGCAGTGAACGTTTGGAAAAGTGGTTACAGTTCAGCTTTAGTGAAATTGACTTTTAAAGTTTCTGAGAATGATGACTATTCGATAGCATTCACGTTTTATATAACAGTATAAATAGCATTAGATTTAATTTGCCTTATTAATTAGATACTAACTTTTGCAATTTTTGAAATTAATTATTTTCAGTTTTTGTTTTTCAATGCATTTCACTGCTTTAATCAGTATTTACTTTTCAGAAGCCACAATGAATACTTTGTGATCCAGGAAACACCTAGTGTACATAAAAACTTATTTAAATAGAGAGATTTTTCACCAACAACTATGCACAAAGCCTAGGTTGTGGCTTAAAACCATTAGTACTTGCTCTAGAAATTCTGAAGAAAAAAAACCAAAGAAAATATTTTTCTTGTGTCATGAGACTCTGCAAAATCCTAACTCCCTTATAGCAGTCAAAATGAATTTGTGTTCATTGTATCTGCGTAGTCTTGTTCAGGTGTTCACTTTTCCATTTTCATTCATGCCAGCCTTGAACACTATGTCTTTATTGACCTTGCTTGTGTGTAGGGGCATTGTCATGTTAGAACAGGTTTGGTTTAGACCTCTTGGTTCCAGTGAAGAGACATCAAAATGCTCCATCATACAAAGGCATTGTAGACAATTGTGTTCTTCCATCTTTGTGGCAATAGTTTGTAGAAGGCTCTTGTATGGGTATGATGCTCAGGTGTTCGTGTGCTTTTGTCCATGTAGTATAGCTTGTACTGTATGTCTCATCGTTCAGTGGAGCTTAGCTTCAACCTGGTCTTTTACCTCTTAAGTCAAAAAGTGTTATCAAGGTCAGAGTAGAGAGTTCCTATTGTGTTGATAAAGTCACACGCACAAAGATTGGCTTCGACAATAGAATGACGTGAATGCACAAGCAAGTTTATCATGAAAAATAGGGCCACTCTACAATAACACGCCCCATGATGACAAGTAAACATCATATCCTGTTGAAAAGCAAAGATGTCAGTAACTATCTTGGGTTTTCCACCAAAGCACTGCACTGTACAAGAGCTGTGAATTAGCCATTCAACATTTAAAAAAATCATTTCCTAGGTTTAAGTTTGGGGTGCCTCTATTATAGTCAGCTCAGTCAAGTGTTCTAGTGATTATTCACTGTAAATTTGTGTCAATTATAAAATAATACCTGGCATGTGATGAATATTGAGCTAACTTGCAGGGTTTTAGCAGAACTTGGGAGAAGTTAAAATATAGGAAATGTTTAGGATGGCTGTTGTTGTGGTGCCTTTTTATTATAGTCAGCTTTATTGAGGGCTCTAATGATAATGTAACTTACTGTTTGCTTTATATGGCTCCAAATCCACCACAACTCTATAGTCAAAACATTAGTAGTACAACAAAAATGTTGCCTAGTGCATCGGGAAAATTTAAGGTCACCATGTGTCCTGCCATGAACCATCTCAGGCTGCCTTTCATTACATGGATATCCTATTTTTTTTTAATCTCATTAGAGAGCTGATCATCGTCACGCTCAACCAATCAGGCACACAGTGGTAAGGTCTATAGATATAAAGACACATGATCTCTCATCATGTCTTTGAGAGGTAAAAATATGTCTGGAGTGCTATTTCGTCATAATCACGTACCTATGAGTGTGAGGCTTAAACAGCATCACACATGATTTTGTGCTCCACATTCTTTCATTTGAGCAAAAAGCAGAACCTCTTTTCTGTTCAATAAGAGATTCGCCTCGTAATTTTCTAAGACAAGGGTGAGTGCAAGTTAATTTGACCAATTATCCCTAATAAAGTGCTAGAATCGTAATTGATAATTAAGTAAATTGCTGTAATTACACGGTGCCTCGGCTCAGTTGGCCTCTGTGACTGTTCGCCTTCTCACACAGGCACAAGAGGAGGAAACCTTTCTGAGAATGAGCAGCAGCAGGGGAAATTATGCTTCCGTGTCGATTTGAATTTTTGACGTGAAATGAATTGTGGGTGTGTGAGCATTCCAACCAGTCACTGAATGTTCATTTTGCTGTGAAGGTCCCAGCTGACATTTCGATTTCATTTGGAATTTCTTGATTTTTCTGTTAGAGGTATTGACACATCTGTGCCCAAGTCTCAGAATATTTTCACAGATTGATTAAACATTCTGATATTTTATCGTTTCAACAGTCCCATCATGCACGTTGACTTGTATATTGGAGGCACAAATGGATTTGGAAATCATGTATTATTAACAGTTATGCACCAAAGGTGAGGTGGATGTTACTGCATAATCCCCGAGACGGAAGGTGAAGGGGACTATTCAGTTCATCGACATCCATCAAGCCTGAGGTGCATAATTGTTTTAGAATATACTAAATGGGGACATCAACACACACACACACACACACACACACACTATTTACTCCATATTATACAGTATACAATTCTCTAGCTTTATACTGAAAATGATCGTGATACAATGCCAAAAGGCTTTGATTGACTTTTCCCCCTCTGTATGCATCTAATGCACCCACTTATCTTGAAAACGTGTGACTCATACCCATCCATCCATCAAGCCTTAAGCTCAGTCCCTCCTCTGTTTGATGAACTCCAGATCCCGAAGTGTATGTGAATGAGGTGCGTCAGTGCAGCATGTTTATGACTGTAATTGTGAACGATTGTCCACAATGCAAACGTGAACAGAGTGGCTTCTGTGCAGCAGGTCATTCAGAAAATCCTGTTGCTTAGGAGCAGAATAAATGTAGTGAAAAGAAACTCACTGAGAGGGCATGTCGAAGTGTGAACCCCCCACCACACACACATACACAGTAATTTGTGCACAGTAAACAGTATCTCATACTGTGCTATACAGAACAGAAGGAAAAAGGCTTTCAGCTATTAATTCGGGTGTGCAGTACACAGGTTCCAAATGCAATAAATTGTTTTTGTATACTAGTTTGTATTGCGTTGTGCAGAACATCACCAGTGTTTTGTGTTTTTAGGGGCCACGTACTATCAGTATTGGCCCATACACACACATGAGGAGAGGGAAAAATAAGTAAACAGCCTGGTGTGTAGGATGAGTAAGCAGAGCTGTTGTTTTTCTCATATTCGATCAATTTCAAAATGACATGACTCTGGTTGAGTGTGTTGGTTGTAAGATTAAACATGACCTGATGTTATTATTATTTATGCTGGAGGTGTCTCTGATCGTATCCTTCATCTCATCCCGTTTTCTCCGGAGATAAAGTTGGGTTTTTGAGTTCATGTGCATTGTGGTGTACATGGCAGCTTGATATTTGCCGACTTATCCCAGAGTTGTTTACTTGTCACTTGAGCTCTTGCTTGGCCCAGTGCTCAGCGTCTGCTATCACACATGTGCCGACATGTCAGGAGGTGACAGTAGAGTACAAGCTGACAAATTGTCACAGGAGGTTAAGATAGCTTCCATGGCTACCAGAGTGCTGGGCCAGTTAGTCGACAATCAGGGCAGAAACAGAAAGAGAAGTGTTCAACCTTGTTGCCTGGTTTGTCTGGTTGTTTTCTTTGTTTGTTTGTTTTGGCTGGTCTTAAGTATTCTAATCTGGTAGACATAAAATTCTATTAATTTTCAGAATTGAAATGAATAAAAACAATATTGTGATGCCATGTTGCCATTCCATGTCATCAGTGCCCCGGAAAGTTCATAATATGATGACTGGCAACCAGTGATGGAGCAGATACAAGACATGTCACATGAATGTACTTAAACATAATCCTGATTATATTAAAAGACTTTCCTCAAGTGCATGTCCTTAAAAATATAGGGCCTGATGTGGCCTCATTTCGAAATTTGTTTGGAAATAAATCCGGGTGATTAGAATAAACCAGAGAACCCAAAGAAATCCTATGCAGCCATTTGGAACATTTCTCGCAGCCAGTAACCTGAGCTCCGTATCGAACTGGGAAACCTGGTAGTGTAAAGCAGCAATAAAAACTCGCTGCACCACCACACTGCCTGTTATTTTTATCTCAAAATGTCTCTTTGTACTGAGCTCTACTTGCACCTAAATTTGTTTTGCATCTGAATTACAACACACTATATTGCCAAAAGTATGTGGACAACTGACTATGACAGCCATATCTGGTTTATCAAATTGATGAGCTGCAATGATGAAAGCACACAAATGTGTATGCTGTAGATTTATAATTTTCTTTCATTGGAACTATGATTCTGACTCTTGTCCACACAATGCAATGTCTGTGAAGACATGGATTACCAGGGTTGGAATGCTGACTGGACCCCAGGTCTGATCATCTGACATCAGTGCCCAACCTCAGTAATGCTCTCACACTCTCACAAAATCTAGTGGAAAGCTTTCTCATAAGAGTGGGTATTGTCACTAGTTGTCATTAGTCCATAAAAGCAGGACTAATTCTGGAAAGAAGTGCTCAGAAAGCACATAGAAGTGTGACGGTCATATGTCCAAGAACGTTTGCTCATATAGTAATGTATTAACGTTTAATTAACCGGGTTTTCCAGAAACAACTTCACACCATTATATTGCGTATACAAACCAAACCAAGCAATCACACTGTTATTTTGTTATGAAATCTATTTAGAGTTACTCAAGGTGGACTTTGTGTGCTAAGAGTGTTGTTACCACATAAAAAACACCACATTTATATTGTATCCGTACAAAGCAGAGCCATCAAACTAGACTATATATATACCAAACTAGTCTAATATTCACAGTTAGCAGTAACATGTGGTTAGAACATGGTTGAGTTTAAACCCCTTGCTCACTGGGGTGATTGTGGTGGCGAATGTCACGAACGGGATTTTTCACAAAAAATTGCAGATGTACGTGTTTCAAATGCAAAATTGGGGCGAATTGTTTGCCAAGTTCGCACCGGTTCGTCTCGTGGCTGTGCGGAAATTTCAAACATGTTTGAAATTATCGGCAAAGTCTGGCGAAGGAGCGCGTTCCACCTGTTACATAACAACTAAACTGTTACGTTATGAACGCCGAAATGCGTCTTTTGTATGCCTTTTTCGTGTTTCATTTCCCTGCGTCTTCCAGGGAGACTTTCGCGCCCATTCGTCCCCTTGCTCGGCCTCTTGTTGTGGCGAAGGGGGCATTTCCAACACGCAGCTATATGCAGATAGTGTGATGGTGGCGAATACAACCCAGTCCCAACACGCAGTTAACACGCTAAGGGTGTGCAGAGAGGACGGTGAGGAAGATGAGGTTGCAAAAATTGGCTGCGAAAGTGGAAAAAATCGTGTCGAGATCGCAGATTTTCAATTAGCCTCGCACTGTTTGCCCAGTGAGCAAGGGATTTTAAATGCATAAATAGCAGTTACTGTAATAGCAAGTGTATTGTGAGCTTAAAGTGATCCAGTGTGCAGCATTTTAAGTTTGAGCTGAGGCTGTAAACATGTGGTGTCTTCAACATGTTGCTGTTTTATAGCTGTATTCTGGCTGCCAGATTCACATGAGTTCATTGCGTTAATTCTGTGTTGATATATGGGCCAGATGAAGTAGTTAATGTGGGTCATCCCTGGGTGATTACTCATTTGATATCAGGGATTGTTTGTACAAATTTTTAATGAATGGGGTTGTTGAGAGTCTACAGAGTGAATCATGGTTAACAGTTAATATGAGTATTAGCAACATCCACCACACACACACACACACACACACACACACACACACACACACACACACACACACACTTTTTAGATGGACATCTTACTGGCTTGTTTGATTAGTATTGATATTCGCAATAAGCAACTACTGAATGAGGCAAAGTATGATCTAGGGAATTATTCGGGTAAGAAGTTGTGATCTGCCAAGGTCAAAGGCCATACAAAGCTAAATTCTGTAACTGTTTTATGATTCATTCTAAATATTTTGATATTTAGACAGAATCATTACTGTGTTGCATGTGCCAGTTGTGCAATAATCATTCGACTTATCCCATAACAATGATGCAATCATACCGTTGTTCCATGGCAATGGTACAATACTAAGAATTATTCAATGGCTTTCCACCAATTATAAACAAGAAAATCTCTTGAATGAATAATAATTAAATGAATATTATTTTGGCAGACAGCCCTGTCCAGAGCGACTTCATTTTTTATCTTATTTATTCAATTGAGCAGTTTCGGGGTTGCCTTAAACTTGCTTGAGCACTGAACGCATCAGACTACGCCTTTTTAGACTGTAGCACGCACTTACCATGCATGCTGCCCCATGTAACACTACCCACCCACCCGAGGTCAAGCCCCCTTCCATATATGGTAAAGGACTCTAGCGCACATCTTTTGATTTGGCCTTGTAGGAAAACACTCATTTAGTTGATAAAAATATTTTCAGTGTTTGACATATTAAAGCACTGAAGTCTTGGCTCCTGAAGTAGCACATTAACAAAGTGTGTTGCTATTTTCATGATCACAGGAGTCCATGGAAGCCTATTGGCCAAGCCCTCGAGGGAGGCGTGGAATACTCTCAACTACCTCTCACTTAAAGTGATTACCAGCCCATCATGGGCATCTATGAGCTCATGCACACAAGGGGGCAGATATCGTTTCCTTTCATGTATTAGATCCCCCTGAATATGCATGTGCAGCAGTTCATAAAGATGTGGGCGGCAAGCTTTACAGGTGTCAGAGGTAGCATTATGATTACTTGAGAGGGAGGCAATAATTGATGGGTGGGATTTGGCTAGAACTAAATTAGGGAAGAAAAATTGGAGAGAAAAACCCCCAAAACAATTTCATCCAATTTCCTTTAAGAGCTTTGCTCAAGGGCCATAGCAGCCTGGTGGTACTCAGATTTCCAACCCGGAACCTTTAATCAGTAACTCAAAGCCTTAACTATTGAGCCACAAGTGCTCTACATGCACACAGTACCCAGTTTAGCAATCTTTCGATGTGTGTGTATCTGTAATGTATCACGTTTGTATTGTTTAGTAACTCTCAATTTCTACGAATAAGCTTTTCTAACCTTCAACTAAGTGAATCAAATCCCCACTGCTCCTTAAACTAATGTGCTTATTGTGCTCTGAAAGCCACCCTGGAGGTGAACAGGTCATCCCTCCGCACAACAGCAGCTAAACAAGCAAAACACGATCAATTGTAATAGCAGGTGTCTTTTCATGTAAATATAAGAGACAATGTCGGTGATGCAAGCAAAGGCACCTCTATAGTAAAAGATTTACCAAACATCCATCATTGTGTGTAATTGTGTGTGAAGTTTAAAAAGTTGGTGTGGAAATAACACTGATAAAAATGGAAACACATTATTGGTTTTAATTGCACTTGAGACTGGAAATAATTTCCGAACCTTTTCAGGGTTCCAACCTGCCTGGCAACTGCAGCCTTTCTATGTGGAATTTGCATGTTGTCCTCTAGTGTTTGTATGGGTTTCCTCCGGGTGCTTGGGTTTTCTGCAGCAGTCCAAAAGCATGTGGATTCAGTCAACTGCCTATAATAAAATTGGCCATAACTGAATACGAGTGTCAAAGGCTGCTTGTGTCTCTTGGTTTGTCCTGCAATGGACGACTTGTTCAGGAAATGTACCCCAGCTCTCGCTCAAATCCGCTGGAATTGGCTTCAGTTCACCTACTTCATGCAATGGCTATATAGAATGGGATAGAAAATAAATGTATAATTGAACGTTCTATCATTTCAGCCCTCAAAATATGAAAAAACAAACAAACATGGAAATAAACACAAGACAAACTGATTACACTTTTTATTTATTTATTTATTTATTTATTTATTTGCTTACTACTGTTATTCTTTAATGGAATTTAACATTTATCTGCTAATGCTATTAGATTTCTTTCACCATCAATGGCTTTAACAGCTTTGTCCATTGCTGAAAGTTGTCCACCTCACTTTCCTATACCATCCACTGTGTATGGTCCCCATAATAATTACAAGAGTTTTAGGGTAGAGTGCATGGCGGTTAGCATTTTCCCCTCACAGCAAGAAGGTCCTGGGTTCGAGTCCTGTGCCGGGAGAGGGTGTTTCTCTGTGGATTTTGACTGTTCTTCTCGTGCTTGCATGGGTTTCCTCCAGTTACTCGGGTTTCCGCCCATGTCCAAAGACATGCACATTAAGCTAATTGGGTGTTCCAAATTGCCCCATGTGTAAATGTGTGTGTGAGTGGTTGCTTGTCCCTGAGGCTTGATGCCAGGAAGAGCATACAGCCATAAAAATCCTGCCAAACTAATCGATGCATCGAGTCCACATACAAGTGGGTAGAAATGCGAATAGAGGAAAAGTAGAAGACGAACTTATGGGTAACAGACCGCATCTTCTCCTGTTTCAGTGTTGGCTTTACCAAAGAAAGGTAAGTAAGGAAGTGTAGAAAGCTCTCATTAGCGCCTTTTGAAGCCTTAAATGAGAACTGGCTGACTCTATAGCCGAATGGAACTTGTAGGGATACGCAGATGAGTACCACAAGTGTGCCATTTGAGACTGGGCTGCGATAGTCATTTTTTATTCCTGAAATAAGACTATGTATAATTTTTCTTCCTCCTGCTGGCAACCAAGAATATGGTTTTCAACATATCACATGATTATCGTAGCATTTTCAAGTGGCATTTAAATGATGTACAATGCTGCAGCAGTAGTGCAAGTATTAAATTACCTGGATGGGGAAATTTTTTAAAACCAATTATATTAATCAAGTTATGCTACACTGGTACAGATGACGACGTCTTGCTACACTGTTTCTCAGATGAAAACATAATCCAGCTTTTTAATACTGTGATGCATTTCACCTAGAAATAACTTTCTGGGCAATTATCATAGATTTTACAACATCCCAATACATCACCCCGGTATCTGTCCTTGATGTTTATTTATCTTTTTTTATATATAT
>JBCNYH010000006.1:12741126-12756775 GCA_039654325.1 Tandanus tandanus | reverse complement strand
ATACACACACACAGTAGTGTGTGTGTGTGCAGTGAAGATTATACACCACCACTTTTGTCTTAAAGGGCTCCTAATAAAAAGAAGCAAAAAATTACCTCTCTATAATTTTTGGGTGAAAATGTAATGAACCATTCCATTTGGTTTGAAGTTCATTCATGCTATGAAAAAGTCCAAAAAATACAATTTGCGACACCTTTCAATTTTTCCTGAAAAATTGGCTGTTTCACACTACATCACTGTCATTATGGGTGTGAACAAATGGAAAGAAAAAAAAACATTTTAATGTAATGTTTCATTTTTAACCAAACACTCACAGATGGTGTTAAAAAATGGTTTCTTAATGAATAACTTGAAGAATGAAGTCAGCGTGGGAAAGATGTTCTATCTGTCTGTGCCTTATTGTGATTTTCGTCACAAAGTGATAGTTAAGTAAGTGCGATAGGTGAAGCTTTGATCTCTCATTTCTCTCATACCGGGTGATTTGTGGGGGAGCAGCGGAGTTCTTGTAAAGGACATGAGAAAGTGGCAAACGTGTGTACATGCCACCGAAGCCAAACGTCACCGATTTTGTCTACACAGTGTGTTTCTGAGCAGCAAGCTGAAATCTGAGCTGAATATGTCCTAGTCGTAAGTTTCTTTTTGTGTGTCTTTTGAGCTTTGTGGTTAATGTGGCTCCCGAAAGTGCCTCTGTTTATCATATAAAGCAGCATTAAGGATGTTCTCTAAGGCCTGCTTATGAAGTAATGAGGAATTTGAAGGTTAGATATTGTTGCATCGTGTTTCAACTATTAAAGCATGCTTTCATTAGTTGCCAACGAGTCTGATTGTTCGCATTCTTTATAAGAGCAAAAATATTTCAAACATCACATCTACTTTAGGGGAAGTAAGAGAACTGAACCTTTTTTCCTGTAATGTCTGACAGCATTAAAGAACTCTTGTAGACACTCATTTATCTGAAATACTTCAAATCCTTTAATAGCCTTGGATTTGTGCATAAGCATGTGCCTCTTTGAATTATTAGAAAACTGGAATGAAATAAAATGATTGTGATATTGGTTTTGTGGACCACAACCATTTCAGTGTTGATTTAGATATATGTTTGTCATTATCGGTTTAAAAGATCCATCATTGGCTGAGTCGTAACCTCATGGAAGAGGCAGCCAGATTTTAAGCTAAAGTTCATATAGCATGCGGTTTTCACAATGACCCACAGATGGATTATACAGAGGGTTTCGGGTATTTTGATTGTATGAAGTATTTGTTTTACTTTTTATTATACATGCCGATGATGTTCCAGGCCAAAAAAGATTATCTTTGGTCTCATTTAATTCCACTTAAATCTTAAAGTTACAATTGTCCATATCTTGACCTTTGACAGTCCCTGTAGCAGTAGCCAATGGAAATATACAATTCTGAACCTGACCATATCCATCTTTTAAATAATGATCTTAGTTAAAGGAAAAATAAGTAACTTAAGTGGAATGTTTGAGTCGTTCCGTGGAATGTTTATTTAATATAGTCATTTTAAACTATTCTCTTAAAGGGTACCAATAATTTTGGAGTTAACTGCCTTCTCTGAAGCTATAAAAAGCTGCAGAACCTTCGTTTGATTTTCATAATATATGTAGGTGGTTTATGAAAAGGGTAAAAAAAAAAATCTTCACATTATCTCTCACCAAGCGCTTACTTTGTGATGTTTCCATCTGACTCCTTGTCTCTGAGCTGTAAAGTCACTCAGCCTTCACTCAGGGTTTTTCTCCCCCCCATTTTTTTTTTCTTTTGTTTTAAATGTTCTGTGTGGATGCAGATTGACTGCTACTTTGCCTTAAAGATGTGTGTCACATTCATTTCATAAAAACAGGGTCAGTCCTCAGTGTGCTTCTGGAAATATGTCATAATATTGAGTTCATTCGCCTGCAGCCAGCAATGAACAGATTTAACGAACAGCCATTTAAGTTTGTGTAAGTTCTGCGAAGTGGATGCCTTATACATGTGCTCCACTTATATAGACTAGTTCACAGGGACTAAATGGTTTAAAATCGTTAAGTCATACATTTCTATTGGTCATCGTTTTAGAAACATCATTTTATATTGTCATTATGCAACAGGCAAAATAACAAATCCTACTTCAATGCAGTGAAGAAATATCTCTGCTTTTTGGTGAAACTGTGTGAGTAACATGAAATAGTAGGTTATATATTTACGTTTGCCACTTTTTGAAAGCGTATGTCTTTCTTATCCTGCCTTTCGCTTGTCTTATCTCTGTGGTCTTGTGTTTTCTTTCTTTCTTGTCGCTTGGTTGGTCATCAGTTAACTGTCTGCCGGTTGTTATGTCACTGTCACACTCACAAGTGTGTCACTGTGGGGAGATGACAGGAAACCCAGCGATGAGAATCTCACTGTTCCTATAGAAACCACAGGCATGTACTGCCTATTTAAATGAAAAGCTTTTCAGGCAAAACACTTCACAAAAAACTTCACAGCCCTCCCTGTTGCCTCTTTGGTTCTCAGATATGTTTAAAGGACAAATGTGTACATGCAGCTGTCCATTTGGTAAAACCTGAAACTTTTTTTTCTTATTCTAATAAATTATTATTGTTATGTTATTATGGTCTCTTAATACAACAGGTGCCTGTATACAAATGACATTTCTGTTGTTGTTGTTATTGTTATTATTATTATTATTATTATTATTATTCCAATATTACATGATATAACGACATAATTACACTACATGGAAATGGCGGGACCTGAACAGTTCCCTATCTCTGGATATTCAACAATATCCCACCTTGTAAACTCAGAAACACTTGAATCAGTGAAAAATGTAAATATAAACAATGAAATCATGTTTTAGTTTGCTTTTCTTATGTCCCCATGTAGTATATACTAAAGTAATTATTTGGCTCAGGTTCAGTGGATACTGCTGAATATTCCCCCTGATGTTCTGTCTCAGAAACTGTTTAGCAATATTCGCCCTGCCTAAAGTGAATAATTATTCATAACCCAACTGAACTAAAGGTTACAACGGTGGTTTTAACTATGAATTTTTTTTTTTATAAGTTGATAAATGTTTAAGTAATACAGCTCAGCCATTGCATTGAGTCAGGAACTGCTAATCTTTCAACACTAAAACTAAAAGTTCCTTCTTTTGTAGGGTGCCATTGCTTTTGCTATGACTGAATAGCTAGTCTTATTAGTTGATCTTGGTATATTTGTTTTAGATTGGAATCTTTTTTCATTAATATGACACAACAGATTTTCACACAATTTTTAGTGAATGTTTCCAGGTGGAATAAATAATAAGTGATTTAAAACATGACAGCAGAAATCTGTCTATCTAATTTAAGGATTTAGGCACTGCCTAAAAGTGGAGCTCCCAATAGATATTTCTACTGGTAAGATTCCAACGCTGGTGTTATAAAAGTAGCATGGTTCCTTTAAGGTCTGAGTGATCTTCAGCCCTGGACAAAACAAATAAATAAGTCTCCCCTACCTTTGCCGTCTATGGTCTGGAGCAAAAGCAGGAAAGGTTAACACTGGGTTTCACTGGCCTTTCAGTAGCTGGTTTCCGCGTTCATTTGTGTCACCTGTCTTGTCAGTTGAATTATCCATCATGCAAGTCAGCAAAACATAACAACCAGTCAGCATCAACTGAATGACGCGACAGCCTTATTGGGGTTTCTGTTGTGGGCATGCAAGGACACCTATGGTGCACCGCTCACAAACTCAGAAGCTATAATTTCAGTAACACATGGTGGTTATCTGATTTGGTGCCAAAATAGGTCCATATCTTGAGTGTTCTTATATGTACAGTAGTGTTCAGTGAAGATTATACACCACCACTTTTGTCTAAAAGGGCTCCTAAAAAAAGAAGTAAAAAATTACTTCTCTATAATGTTTTTGGTGAAAATGTATTGAACAATGCTATTGTAGGCAATGAGAACCCAAAAAAATAATTTCCGACAAGTATATTGAGGTAAAAGTATGGCTGATAAACAAAAACACTGAAAATACTAATTTTTCAGAAAAATTGAAAGGTGTCGCAAATTTTATGTTTTTGACTTTAGCATAGCATGAATGAACTTCAAACCATATGGAATGGTTTAGCAAGTGAAGAAATTAAAAAATACAGTAGTGTGCAGTGATGATTATACACTTAACAAAATGAAGTTAAATCAGAAACCAAGTATTTATTTCATGTAATATTGGATCACATTGATGAGAATAAGTAAACAAACAACAATATATTAATAACAAAAATAACAGTTTCTGTTTTGAGAAAAAAAGTCAATATTTATTGAGGCCACCCTTTACTTTGATTACAGCATTTAACCTTTCAGGCATCGTGTTCAAATGTTTTTTTAATTTCTTTACTCGCTAAACCATTCCATATGGTTTGAAGTCCATTCATGCTACGCAAAAGTCAGAAACATTGCAACACCTTTCAAAATTTCCTGAAAAATTTTTATTTTCAGTTTTTGTTTATTAGCCATACTTTTACCTCAATATACTTGTCGGAATAATTTTTTTGGTTCTCATTTCCTACAGTAGCATTGTTCAATATATTTTCACCCAAAAATTATAGAGAAGTATTGTTTTTACTGCTTTTTATTAGGAGCCCTTTTAGACAGAAGTGGTGAATAATCTTCACTGCACACTACTGTACATATACAAAAAATTCAGGAACTAGGATGATTTCATTCATTTGTGTGACAAAAGGCTTAATAACTTACTCCATGATGCGAGATGGATTTATCTCACCACATAAAACACAGTCAGTTTTGTTGTTTCTTCTTTTAGCTATTTTATTCAAATTTTCTGCACCTGTGGTGTTTCTGTCAGATCAGAAATCTCTTTCTCACTGCGTTTCTTGTTTACTTATGCAATGACATGCAAATACGTGTATAACACGTACACCATTATGACTACGTTTTGCAACTCATGTTTTTGAATACATCTGTATACATGTGTATGGGACTGACTTTCTGAGTTGCAAATGAAATGTCACATTTAGGACTTGCCGGTAGACAATATACTGTATGTGTAAACTCGAATCGGCACTAACTCTTGAGAAACAGTGATCATTCATTCTGGAATTCAATCATTTCTAACAGCTTGTGAAATGGGAAATGGCTGTTCAGGGCATACTCCGCCTTCGCCCACTGTTGGCTAAAATAGGCCTCAGCCTCCCCGCGACCCTTGTAGGATTAAGTGGTTGAGAAAATGACTGAATTAATGATTATATATTGTACAAATGAGAAAACTAGCAGATGCTTAACAGAAGTACTCATGATTGGTGTAAGCTACAAATTAGGAAGGAAGCAGTTAAATCAGTTTCTTTACAAACTCAACACATGAAAAAGAAAAACAAAACCAGATGAAGACTATATTATAATAATGTGTTTATTTCTTAGTTATTAAGTTATTTTAATGCACATATTATTTAGTAACTGAGTGTTCAGCAACAGTGGGAAGAAGAAATAACAGACCGAAGGAATAACAGACTGTTGCTATCAAATATGTCATTAGCGGAAACCACACAATAATGTGTAATTCAATAAAATCATTTTTAAAGCATTTTTGTTTCTACTCTCTGGTAAGGTATGTATTTATAATGTAACTGTGTTTATTTTACTGAAGGACTAGCTGTATAATTTTATGTAGATTAAAAGCAAACATCATAAATTCCTATTATATATTTGTCTAAAAAAAAAAAAAAAAGAGGGGAGATACTTTCAGGGTTTTTTTAAAAGTTGTAACACAACTTAGTTTTGAAATGTGTTTGGAACGATATTGTCATATTGTGAGGGTGAAAGCTAACACACTCATCCTCTGAGACACGTGAAGCCAGCCAACTACATATATTTGAACTGCTGCATCATGGAGTGATATAACACACTTGGAGGAACTGCTGTCTGCCCCAAGGTCAATTTTGCTCTCTTGGTTTCCCAGTTACAGATGGCTGTGGCATCTTAATGATTTGAATTCTCAATCTCTGGGTGATTGAGAGTAAGTGAACTTTATTCTGTTATGCTGCTGGGAAGCTTTATAAAGATATTTTTGTGGCCCATCGAATTTTCAGAGTGAATACCAAAGATTGGACATTATATTTAATGCAGTGCATGTATCCAGAGTTCAGGAGTGAAATGTTTTGATAAACATGCCATCCAGGCATTATATCTGGGTCTGTATATCTATAGCACAGGTGTCAAACTCAAGGCCCAAGGCCCAAAACCGACCCTCCAATTAATTTTATGTGGCCCGCAAGAGCTTTCTATGAATACGACTGTCGTACATTCCTTGCATCAACCATTACCATAAAACAGAATTCATCATCCATCCACTAGGTGAACACCTATTTTAGGTAAACGGTTAGCCATTCATGACTTAAAAAGGATTGCAAGATAACGTTGAAAGGAGAGGGAATAAAGGAACGAAGACAAATACAGATTTCATGGTTGCCCTTTTTGAAAAGATGTTCCTTATGTAGATTATTCGGCCCTCGATGACCTAAAAATGTAGTGATGTGGCCCTCAGTGAAAATAAGTTTGACACCCCTCCATCACTCCATAGTGATCCTCACGGACCTGTGTAGCAGCATGAGTTCTTTTTGGTGCTACTGTTAGCCAACCTCATCATTAAATCCTTATTCAGGCCATAAGAAAATGCCTCAGTGTTATTATCTTTAGGGCAAAGGATCAAAAGAATGTGCAGTTAATTTCATGTCCATCACTCTGATTCGCCTATCAACTTAATGCTTCCTTCATATTTATATCTTTGAATGTAGGGAGAATGTAGCCTATCTCAGCTAACTCTGGGCAAAGGTGGGGTATACCCTGAACAGCTTGCCAGTTTATCATAGGGCCAACACACACCCAACCATTCACACCTAGGGGCAATTTGGAACAGCCAATTAGACTTATGTGCATGTCTTTGGACTGTGGGAGAACACCTATCCAAGCACAGGGAGAACATACAAACTCCACATAGAAATGCCCTCACCAAGCACAGGACATGAAACCAGGATCTTCTTAGTGTGAGGCGGACATGCTAACCACTGTGCCACCATGCTGCCTTTTGATTGTTGGTTTGTTTTTAGCTGGAAGAATTTATCATCAATTATAACAACATCTACTTTATATCCCATGATCTATTTCTTCAATATCACTTTATAAATGTTCAATTGTTTTGTCGGGCTTGCTCATTAGGGATGTGTAGGGGGTTGTAGAAATATTTTTAGATTCCTCCTTAAATTAATTTTACTATGTAAAGCTGCTTTGTGACAATGTCAATTGTAAAAAGCGCTATACAAATAAAACTGAATTGAATTGAATTTTGTCTGAATGTTTCTTTTTTTCCCTCACCACACCACATTTCATCCATCGTGTGGCGTTGTGCATTTCAACGTTGAAGCCACATACCCTCACTTGAACCTCAGGCCCCCTGGTTCATACTTTGACCTGTTTTTTATTAGGTAGCATTCGTCTTCACTCAGCAGCCCCTCATTCTTCCCCAACCGACATTCCTCAATTTTATTTTTGGGTGTTGCAGTGCATTACACTCTGCTGAACTCAGCACAGAGTTTATAATGCAACACGGTGCCCATTACTGCTATCCTTCACCCTAATCCAGCAGGGTTTAGCCAGGTTGTGCACCTGCTTGTGAAGGTATTAGAATGAAATGTCAGACTGGAATCTCTTTCTTTTAATTTAGGGAATATTTATGTCAAACTGCATGCTGGGTAGGGATTTATACTGTTTTGGGTGTGCTTTTCTAGGAAAATGAATGGTGGATGAATGAAAATAATGATGGTGGTGTGATGAAGCAGTTACTGTTTTAAGTTCAAAGTTGATAATTTTTTCAAACAGCACACCCACTTATTCCACAGCAGTTTTCCATCGATTCTAATTAACATTTATTTAAGGACAACACACCATGCGTTTTGTATCTTTAGGAACGTTTTCAGGCAACTTCCTTTCAATAACTCAACTTATAACATCTTTAAAAAGTTATTGATTTCACCCGACTTGAGATATTTTCCCTCTAAAATTGAAGGGGAAAATATTTTATTTTATCATATTAGCTGTACTATTACAAAGTGCTGACACTGGAGACTCCTTCCATATATGTTAAATGTAAATTCAATGTCAATCAATGTCAATCAATATCAATGTCAATGATTATATCATTTTACCTGTTAATTATACACATTTGTTAGTATTAGAGTTAGATACAATTCCCTGTGAATAAATCTTTATGCAGAAATCATACTGCAATTGAATAAGTGACTAACAAACAGGCCAAATGTGCCATTTCAATTATTTTTGTTGGTTGGATGTTCTTAGAGAACATAAACAACTGACCAAAAATATGTTTATTTAATACTTTTGGTTAATAGTTTTTTTTTATTGCATAATAGTTAGCCAGCTGTTATTTGGCTCACTAATGATCTTGGTTGCTTGATTGCATAATGTAGTAGTTTTATTTAGCGTGTTAATGACATTAGCTTCTAGTTAATCATTTAGAACCCACTGGGACCTTTAAGCGACAATACTTAATTTCCTACAATCCTTTTTAATGTAATTGTTTTTATTTCATTTAACAGTTGTAACAGGTTGAAAGGGTGTCGGTGCTAAACACATTGTTTAATTAAAAATTGCTATTTGTTTACTAATAGTTAGCTTAATGCTAGCTAGCTTGCTTGTAATATTGACCTGTTGTAGGTAATGTAACATTAGCTTGTTAATGATATTGGGTTTTTAATTACATGGTATTAGATTTAGTCCTGGAGTGCCCAAGACTTTCCGCCTTAGAATATTTTATTAATAACATCATTTATCTTGAACTCTGAATCAATGCCATCACTGAGACAAACATTACCTTTTTTTTTTTGTCTTCCAAAGAAGTTGGTTGTTAAAAAAAAAAAAAAACTACTGTTGGAAAGGTCACATCGTCAAAGTTATTTGCTAGAGAGTCAAGTTTGTTCAAGTCATTTCTCTAGTATTTGCTAGAGAGCCTGGTATGTTACATCAGAATACGAGGCCAAGAAGCACCTGCTTTCACAGAAAGAAACAATTTGTTTGACATGGCAGATGGTCAACCACAGACATTTTCCTAGAACAAAAGGTCTTATTTATTCACCACTAACTACCTCAGACAAAATCTTGTAACTTTCCATGACATGATTCTTTTTTAAGACATTAACTTTTTTTTTTTATCTAGTCATTATATCTTGCAAACCCTTTTGACATACTGAATCCTGTAGCCAGACAAGTGATAAAAGATATTAGCATATACTACATGGGAATTGTGCAATCTGACCAGTCCGCTTTCTAGGGGCTAATAGAGGTTACCCCATATATGTGGATAATGCTTGAATCAAAACAGTGGACACTCATAGTTTGTCACGGTCATTTGGAGCAAAAACTTTCTTGAAAAACTTTATTTGCGTTTCGTATATACCAAAGCGTTGAATTTATGAAAAAACAAGAATTTCTTACACTTCAATGAACCCAAGTTTTTTAATTAGTTTAAAAGCACACTGTTACAGAATGCTTATGCTCAATCCAAGGAGCACACGGAGCTCACCTGCTTTTGTCATGTTTAACACAGGCTGATTTAATTAGTTTTTTACGTTTCTGTGTAGTATATCCTAATGCAGGCAAAACTCAATGTTCCATCTTTGACAAATAAACAAGCCCAAATCATTACCCCTCCACAGCCATGCTTAACAGTTGGAATACATTTTTTGTTTGTTTGCTTGTTTTTTTGGGGGTTTTTTTTTGCAGCTTTGTGCTGTGCATGATGACCAACCATCTCCCCCTTGGCCTTATCAATCCAAAAAATATTGTTCCAGAACTTTCTGCGATGCTTATTCATGCTCTATATCAATATATTTTTGGAGAGAAATAACCTTTATTCTTGCCACTCTACCATGAAAGCCATACTACAGAGGCCTGTAGGTAATGATGTAACTTTTTTGTTTTTTCTTAATATGTTTGTACATTAGACGCTCTGACTTTGGACTGAATTTACTAAGTGGGAACTGTCTTAATGACTCTCAGATTGTATAAATTCCTTCTCATTGTCAGATAGTGAATTTCAAATTGTTTAGAGATGGCTTTATGACCCCTCTCAGACTGATAAGCAGCAACAATTTTTTTTAGGTCATGGCTGACGTTGTTTATTTTTATCATGTAGACACACAGCTGAGTGTTCCAGAACACCAAACTGCCAAAGGTTCTGCTTTTATTGAGGTATTAACACTTGATGATTAACTAATCTTCTGAGTTTCATGAGTAACACTTAGCCACTGATTACTTTCTTAACTATTGTGCAAGGTTTTTTTTCCCTTTTTTTTTTTTGTCACCTGAGGTTATTTGCTTGTTTATAATAGCTGGTTAAGGACCATGCAGTCATTATTCAGGCCACGGTAAATTAAAACAAAGACCTGGCGGAGGGCTACTTTCTGTTTCTTATGATGATATGCACTATTTAACCAAAGGCCTTGACTTTTCTTCTCTGGCAGTGTGTTAACAATTCTGCAAAGCACTTCTCAGTGACTCTTTTTGAAGATCTTCCTGCTGCGAAGAGGTTTGAATTCATCACCTTTCCATGTGTTTCATTCCTTCGCAATAGTTTAATCTCCCTTCATGTTTGATTCTTCAGACTTCCCTCTGCTGTCCCTGTGGAATTCCACTCAAATCCACACACCATGCTTTTCAGCTCCTGTACCCTTCTAGGAGAAAATCAGTGTACTGCTGTTTGCGGCTGCATGATGCAATGAAACAGCCATGCTGTCTATTACAGCTAATTAAGAACAGTATTTATTTTCCAATTGCCTGTGGAAGGTAGTGAGGATGCGTTGAGTTATTATGGTGGCTACATGGTGTGCATCGAGGTTTTTCCCACAGGAATAAAGTTTTGGGAATTTCCCACAGGTCATTATCACACTCTGACTGTCCTTGACAGACTGTAGGTTTGTTTACATCACTTGGTATATTTATATGTTTACTTCATTGGTTTTTGTGCTGCAGGTTGCATATTTTACTCTCAGATTGTTGGCGTTCAGCAAAGTAGAAACACAGTTTCATTCTTTTAAATCAATAATGAGACATTATGTACTAATTTCTCTATCCATCTATAGATATGTTATGGAATATGTGCCACATGAACTAAAAAATTTCATACACTATACTAACTTACAAAAGTGTTTCAAGTAGTACAAATAAGACAAGTATTTATATAAAGCCAAATGACAGGATTTGAACATGACGCAGGTCAAAATGACAGGCCAAGTTTTCTGAAATGTGTGTTTAAGCTAAAAGGAACTTTGATTCTTAAGCTCTAATAACCTGCCAAACTCACCACAGCATTTTGGGTCAAGTCCTTAATAATAGTTATGTTCCCAGTTACAAATTAAACCTTTTATAATGCTCTCAAATAATGGGAATTGCTTATTAGAATGCAGTGCACACAAAGCAGCCACTTGTGCATAATAACCCAATAAAGAGCAAGTGATAATGTGTGACATTAAGTAAGTGTTCCTCCTGCTTCTCTTCATCAGTGAGAGCACAGTGTTCAGGCTCTCCAGTCAGCATAAATAGAACGGCTCGTATTCATGACACGCGGCTTTTCTGATCTCCCATTGAGGCCTCTATAGCTTAGCCTAGGGCCAGAAAACATTATCCCATGCTAAGCTCTGAATAGTGTGGTGGGAGATCAGGGGGGAAAAAGTTGTTTTTCTGATTAGCAAGAGTCCAATCCAACCGCAGGACACCATATACAAATTACAGGAACCAGCATACTATGGCTTCAAGCAAGAGTGAGCGAACAATCTGTTAATTTCTATATTCATACATGTTTCTGTTGAAACATGTCATGCCAATTACCCGTCACACGGGTAGAGAGAACACACCAAGCTGTATTTTCATTGTCACGATTTTTGACATTATGTGTATATATATATATATATATATATATATATATAATATGGTGGTATGGCGGCGTAGTGGTTAGCACGTCTGCCTGACAGCATGAAGGTTCTGGGTACTATTCCCCAGCTTGGGCATTTCTGTGTGTTGTTTTTCCTGTGCTTGTGTCCTCCAGGTACTCTGGTTTCCTTCCACAGTCCAAAGGCATGCGCATTAGGCTAATTAGCTGTTCTATATTGACCCTAGGTGTGAGTGTGAATGGTTGTGTGTGTTGCTCTGCCATTGTCTGGTAAGGTGATCAGGGTGTAATGTGTCCAGTGTCGGTTGAGATGGGCACCAGCACTATATCAGCACTGCGATATTCTGAAGTTTATTACTAGACCTCTTGAAATTCTTAGTCAGTCCAACAAGTGATATGTTTCTAAGTGATTAGAGGGAACATGAGAATCTGGAGGCAGAAATGCCACACAGTCAGGAACTTGAGCTTGGAACTGCCGGGCTTGCAGACGTGTTATCTGTGCTCCCATCCACCTTGGAATCATATGTAAGTGCTGTAAAAATATTGACTATATCATATGAATTGCATTATAAATGCTAAGAGAGCTACTACAAGTCTACTGTTAGCACCACAAAAGTTGTATGTCTCAAGCATTTCAAGAAGCCTTGGCCTCAGATACTTAGGGCTCATGGGGTATCTGATGTTTTGCACACTTTTCTGGCCACAAGCTTCTGAAGGCTGCTTTCACATGTACATTTCTGTTTGCTGGTTTACAGCAGAAACATTGAACTTGTGAGCACAAGGCCACAGTTAATTACTCTTTATTGACCATATTCATTCAAAAAACTTAAAGAATGTTTATATAATTATGCTTTTAAAAGTTATTCAAGAGGTTATTTTTTAGAACAACTGGTGTTGAATATATATATTATCAGACGTTTGACATGAAATGAAGTAGTCTTTTTAGGTTTGTGAAGTTTTTTATTTTTATTTTGCTATACTTTATTAATCCCTCAAGGGAAATTATTGCCTATGCATTTAACCCATCCAAAGTGAGCACACACGTAAAGCAGTGGGCTGCCACACATGTTGGGGTGCTCAGAGAGCAGTTAGGGGTTAGATGCCTTGCTCAAAGGCACTTCAGCCATGAAGGCGGAGAAAGGGAAGGTGCAGCTCACTCCCCCACCGCCACACATTTTTCCTGCTGGGTCAGGAATCGAACCAGCGACCTTTTGGTCCCAAAGCTACTTCTCTAACCATTAGGCTACGGCTGCCCCCAGAAAGGCAGATGTCTGATTTAAGATCATATTATTTGCATTAGACACCGTCTATTAGAACACGGGAATGGCTGCAGTGAGAGGCTGAAGTAACTTAGCTTACTTAGCGTACTTAGCTTCTGAAACACAGTAGTTACGGAGCCACTTGTTTAGAATGGTATAAAAAGCAGTGATTGTCAGGTAAGATCCTAATAACGGAAATTCCTAATAGCTTATATTTTATTTGAAGAGTAACAATAAACTTTCCCAAAAAGAAAACTGAGCCATTACCTCATTGTCAATCTAAGAAAAATTGAAGGCCTAAACCAATACACAGCAACATGGCTTCTAGGAAAATACTACAGGCTCAGATCCTCACATCTTCAAGCCGGTTTCCAGCATAACAATTGTGTCATTGTGTAAGCCGTCTTTTCTTTAGTACTGGTTTAGCATGTTTCTATTCTTGGGTAATTGTGAGCATGTTGAGAGGCAGTGTAGAATTCAGTGTTTTTGGTGAGGGAGCTGTAGGTATTGAAGGAAACCAAAGTTCTGCTCTTAGCATTTTGGATGTGAGACTTGGCACCTGACTCAAACTGAGCTCCTGTGTAGGACGTCTGAGGGCTACTGAAGTGGTTTTGCGTTACAGTACTTAGCTTTTGCAGGAAAGAACACAAAATCTGTTGCCTCAATCCTTTCACTTCCTAATGCCACACCTCCAACGCTTTCATAAGAAAATTCTGTACTCTCGAGACATTTTCAATCTTAGGTACTTGTGTGCTGTTTAAACGAACCTTAACATTCTTGATCTGTGACACAACTCACAGCATTTCTTTAGACAAAGTGAATTAGGCAAAAGACAGAGTGAGCGTATGGAAGAAAAAGAATAAAATAGGCTTAACCAAATACAAGGTCTAAAATCACAAAGAAAAAAAAGGCATTGTTTTAGAGAAGTCTTATCAAAGACAGAGCATGGCAACAAACATGGAAACAAATAATGTTATAAGCATTCATGTGCAAAGCACTATTATGGTTTGGTCCCTAGAAGAACACGGTCATAACATTTACTCTAGAATGGAACTGGGAGTACAGCCAAGCAGGATCTGGTTTAGTGAGAGGATCTTCCTGCAGCCTGGAATGTCCAAAGCAATCCAATCCAGGGATTAGCACTGGACTTTAGATTTCTGCTTTTGGTTGGTGCCACGCTCTTGGCTGCACAAACACAATGTTTGCGCAGTTTTGGACACAGTTTAGTTGTTTGATCTTAGCAAATACCTGCTTATTGATGCTTAGGGGTACATTTGCTTGTTCAAATTATCACAATGATACAACTTTAAATAAAGAACGTGGATTGAATACGTGCCCGAAGTCTGATACACACTCACGCCTGTTTTATGATTGGATGGCGTGTCGCTGTATGTTGCAGATCAAAATGAAATCTTGAAGTATTGCGTCCCCCTGTTTGTAATGCAGGATTTATTATTATGCTTTTAGCATTTATAGCATTTTCCAGCTGTTTAATTTTGGAATTTGTTTTCTGACCTGTACAGGTGATTACCCTCTACCACCTCCACCTGTAGTGGACACGAGTGGCTTGTCGTCATCTTCATCTTTTCCTCCACCTCCACTAATGGATGAAAGTTCCTTCGGATTTCAGGTGACTGTGCCTGTACTGGATATATACACACACATAAGCAACTTAGTAGGATCCAACATCATATATCATCTTTGTAAACAGTTTGTAATGTTGCTGCAACAGGCTTATGGCCTTGTTCCTTATCAGACTTTGATTCATCTGACCTCTGTGTAGTGGCACTGAGGCTATAGTGAAGACTGACACCTATTGGCTCACCACAGACACTTCCCTTAGTGGAAGCCATGAATTTTTTTGCAATGTCTGACAAGATTTTTGATTTTACTTTTATCAAGAGAATTTGTTTTAGGGAATTTTAGATTTGCCTTTAGATCACTTGCCAAAGAAGTGGCAAAACAAAACAAAAAATCTTTCTGTGAAAACACGAGGAAGAAAATTTGAGAGGAACAAGACTGGAAAGGGAACCCATTCAATTGTGGGTGACATCTGATAGTGGGATTATAAATTCCTCTGACACAACATTTAAAATGGCCTATACTCTACATACAGTATGTGTTCCAGAATTTGTTTATGACACGGTGGTCTGGGAAAACTCATCACATATCACTCTGACTGAATTCAGCCAGAAACAATTCAATTAAACAAATTAAAATCAGGGTTTGTTTATGGGTTGATCAGTCATATATACTCTGTGTGTGTGTGTGTGTGTGTGTGTGTGTGTGTGTGTGTGTGTGTGTGTGTGTGTGCGCACAAGTGCATGCAAGATTAATTTTCCCTTGTGGAATGAATAAAGTCATTCATTCATTCATTCATCTTCTTCCGCTTCTTCCGGGGTCGGGTCGCGGGGGCAGCAGCCTAAGCAGTGAGG
>JBCNYH010000006.1:12725899-12741026 GCA_039654325.1 Tandanus tandanus | reverse complement strand
TGGAGAAGGCTTTCGACCGTGTCCCTCGGGCTATCTTGTGGGGTGTGCTCCGGGAATATGGAATACCGGACCCGTTGTTACGGGCCGTTCGGTCTCTGTATTGCCGGAGCCAGAGCTTGGTCCGCATTGGTAACAACAGAATGAATAAAGTATCTAAAATAAAATGTATCTGCAACTAATAATTAGGTCGTTGCTAACATGGTCATAAACGTTACCTATAGTGCCTCTGTCAGAATCATGGGGGACAGTAGCAGCCTCTCATTTAGATAAACAGCGTGGTCAGTGATATCTGAGTGCAGTCATGCTGCTGCATCCCAAATAAACTGTCTAAATGATGAAAAATATTGTCATAAAGAGTGTGAATAGTGACACGATGATATAAACGATAGAGCATCCGTGTTTGACAAGTAAATGAAAAATGTTAGCTTCTTTACCTTTAATCAGTTAATCAAGGAAATGGCTTTGTTAAAGTTAATCCACTAATTTTGTCGCTACCTACACAATCAAAAGTAGTATATTTTATTTACTTTATTAAATTAATTAGGTTTTTGTATATGTGCGTTTAATTAAGAGTTTTCATTTTATGTGATGAAAAAAAATCACTCAGGTTGTTGCTTGCTGACTGTCAGGGCTCACATAATGTTACGCCTTTGTACCCCTGAATCATGCTTCTGACCTGAGTTTTCTGTTGACTGCCTTTTACTCGATGATTATCGTCTTCATTTGTATCAATTGTCTGTCGTCAGTTAAATTATCCAATTAACGCGTTCATGTTCTGCGATGCCGCAAAGGTGTGTGTGTGTGTGTGTGTGTGTGTGTGAGTGAGTGTTTGTGTGTGTGTGTGTGTGTGTGTGTGCCGGGGGGTGGGGGTGATGAGCACAAAGGACTGATTACATCATCTAGCTTCGCACAAGTCATAGCTACTTCTGTTTTTTTCCCCTGTAGTCACGTATCTCCTAATGGCATATGAAATGATACCCTAACAGTAGAATAGCAAATCAGCAAGCGTTTGCTCGTATCTAGTGAGTACGGTTAGAATATTATGCACTATAAATGCATGTTTGGACATAAAGAAATACGTTGTGTTAATGATCGTTGAAGACTTCCTGTATACAAAGCTCAATTTTCAGTTGCTTTAAAAACAAAACTAATTTTAAATGTAGTAAATAAAGGAAATTCTTGGCTAATTAATATTGCAAAGTGATAACAGAGTTGCACCCCAGCAGCCTTTACACGCACTTCCTCCTCACTCACGTTTCATATCTCTACGGCCTTATTGTATTTCCCTTTATCTAATGTCTGTAATGCTGTTTGCAGCTGTTGTAACTGGGTTATTTTACAGCATATTACATTTCTAATCGTTTATCATGGTTTGTGTTTGCCAGTAAACAGAACCGCTTCATGGTTAATTGCCTTTTTTGTTGCATCTCTCTGCTTCATTAAAGTCATGAACTGAAACTGCTGATAACAGAGACACAGATCACAAGTGTTTTAAAACAACTCGAAATTACACACCATTTGTAGGAACTCTAATAATGGGAGAATGATTTTGTTGAATTAAAGCTGCTGTTTGCATTAACCCTGCTTCTAATCTCCAACATGAACCATTCATGTAAGAAAATTCTTATTTATTTTTTAAACTCACATTTGCACAATTACCACAATAATCCGTTATGAGCCCGGTTCGTGTTTTCACACAGAAAATGAGCACTTCAGTAAATGTGTAAGCCCACCTCAAGTTAGGACCATGTCATGATTTGTTAAAGCGGTCTCTGTTATACTTTTTTTTTTTTTTTTTTTTTTTTTTTTTTGGTTCATCTGTAGTTTAAGTATTCTTGTGTTCATCTCTCATGCTACATGATGGTGTGATGCTGTGGAAACCTTTAAAAGTCCTCCAATGGGTCATAAATTCATAAAATCATTTGTTAGCCCGCCAGGTATGTGAGCGCTCTAATGTCTCATGTTCCAGTTGCTCAGAAACTGAATAGATTAGTTGAAAGAGTGCTAGCTAAAGTAATGTACCAATGTATAGCAACTAAGAAGCTAGTTCAGTGCACTCACATGGACTAAACCTGTGCTCCCTCAACAGAAAATCAGGCTTTCAAGACTCTCTGCTGAGCACTGTTAAACATTTTAGTTACGACATGTTGGGTTCTTCCTAGCAATGCATGTAAACCATATTAGAATCAGACTCACTTGTTTATTTTCTATTTGTATGCTTAATCCTGAGGTGGCTGCTGTACGTGTTGTACTAGCAGGTGAGTTGTATGACAGACTTGATTTTGCATCAGTGTTTCCACATGCCTACATATTTCTGATTCGTCTGTGCATGATGATTCATTCACCCAGTAAAAATATCAGTCAGTCAGATCACTTGGACGATGAGTTTAGTGCAGCAGGTTGTAGGATTCAGAACGAGGGTCTTGTGCTATAGCTACAGAATTGAGGTGAGTTGCAAAACCAACCATGAAGCACAATGTGGTTAAATATAGCTACTTACCAAACTCAAACTATTGTTTCGCAAAAGAAAATAGTTTAGTAGGTTGTTGAAGCTTCTTGTCTACCAGGCAGCTAAGAATAAGTAGAACTTGTGAAGGGAATGCCTTCAGCAGCAAAAATAGGCCACATGTATGCGTTAGTAATGGGAAGGAATGAAGAAAGGACGGAATCTGTTAAAAAAATAAATAAACTTTTTTAGACATTTGATCTTGCTGTGTCCTTGACATATTTGGATCAATTCCAAAATTGAATTATTTTATCTCCTTAGGTAGAGAGATAATTCTATATAACATCTTCAAACATGGAACGACTCCTTCCTGAGATGCTGTGTTAACACGACAGGTTATTAATGAAAATCTAATGTGATAAAGCATGGAAGACATTCTTCAGCTGTTAATATACTATGAGTAAAAGTAAAATATGGTAACGGTAGTGAAAACCTGCGCAATGAATAGATTAGGGTGAAAAGGGGGCTGCACAGGAACGCCAGTTTCACCATCTTTGTACGAGGACCTGTACAATGATAGCAAGGGAGGTGCCACGGCGACCAGTGAGTCCGTGCACTGCAGCATTATGCCGCCTAGTGCTGTGATATACAGAAATAATCAGACTTTGTAGTTTATTCATAACTCTTACCTACATGGTTCTTTTATTGGGAAGCATATAGTATAGTTGTAGTCCGGTGATCAGCTGTACACCACCTCTTATCCAACATCAGCTTGGATTGGTTCCAGCTTTCTCGTCAACCCAGATGAATGGATGGAAGGATGGGCAGAGGAATGGATGGATATAAGGAATTATGGATGGATGGATGGATGGAAGGATAGATGGAAAGATGGACATTTTGACGCACAGAGGGATGGATGGATGGTATAGCTGCATTTTGTAGGTGTACACTTACTTCACCCTATAAGACAGCACAGTTGTTCTACTCTGGTCTGAGAATCAGAAATCCAGGTATAGATTTTGATCCATAATGAACAAGCCAGAGGTGACAGTGGCAGGAAAAACTCCCTGAGATGACATGAAGAAGAAACTAACTCAAACCTCTTTTAGGTGACAGTAGTAGCGTGGTTATAAAGCACCGTTCTGGTATACGAGTACAGTGTGAATGAGAGTCCTGTGATGAGAACAGGAGAGTGTTTATGATTAACAGCAGCAGTTTTGAGGCAGAAGACTACAGTCTCCAGGTGGGAACATCCAATAAAAATATCCAAAATTAAAAATTTGGCATTTGGTATTTTTGGGAAGTGCAAATGTACCATGTTCACCTTCTAGGAGTTATGAACGATTAACAGAGGAGAAGGTTAACCGTGGTCATCTTTTTCTGTCCCTTTATACTGGATAAAAGCACCACAGAACACAAAAGGGAAATGAGATCATTAGTTCATCTCTTCATTTTACAAATAGAAGTTGTTTTTTCATACGCACCCTAACGCACGTGTCATTTTTGCAGTAGAGCGCTGGACCACATGAGCCACAGCTTTCCCTTGTTCCAACACTCTACAAGCTGCTTGAATGGGAGGGAAAAAGGGATGTTGACTTATTTCTGTGGTTAAGCAGAACTAGCAAGAGGAAGAGGTCAAAGTGCAACAGCGAATTTGAATAAGCAAACACCACCACAACCCAAATTCGATTGTTTCCCCTGTAACTTCATGCACCGTAGATAGATGTGCAAGCGCATGCAAATATCAGACGTAGAGCCTCCTAGCCAAGGTTCTGCATTGTTTTCTCTGCACTTAGAATCTCCTAACTTGGCAGTTAAAAAAAATCTCTTTTAGCTTCCTACCTGGCTTGCATAGTCTGCTGTATCTTTTCTTTTATGAGTCTGAGCTGATGCTTTGACCCTCTACTGTGTTAATTATGTCGTGCACATTGCTCTTAAAGATGCTCAGTGCTGAAGAACAGGATTCTCAATTAAAGCCTCTATTCTGCAACAATCCTCTTAAATATCTTACAAATTGGTCATTATTGACCTGTTAGTGGTGTAACCATGAATCACAACTCAGTTTCCATAGGAACATACCTCCAGATAAGAGGAGCCCGAGTCTTTTATGTGCCTCTAAACAGTGTTGCTTCCTATCATTCCGACTGCGGGCACACACTGTGTAGTCTGATGTTATAATTGGATATATGTGCAGTGGGATGCTGGGTATTTTTTTTATTTTGAGTACATCGTGCACATCTTTTCTTTTCTTTCTTAATCTGATTTTCGGTTTCAAGTTTTGTTTCCTTTTCCTGTTTAGATGCAGCAGCTATTCAGCACTTGTTAAAGCGGATTTATTCAGGATGCTGTCTTTACACAAGGGTTTTGTTTGCATTCTGCCCTGATCTCTCCTCTCTTCTCTTCTCTTCTCTTCTCTTCTCTTCTCTTCTCTTCTCTTCTCTTCTCTTGTCTTCTCTTCTCTTGTCTTCTCTTCTCTTGTCTCCTCTTGTTGTCTTGACTTCTGTTCTCTTCTGTTGTCTTTTCTTCTCTTGACTTCTCTTCTCTCCTCTTTTGTCTTCTTTCCTCTCCTCTCCTGTCCTCTCTTCTCTCCTCTTTCTTCTTTTTCTTCTCTTCTCTTCTCTTCTCTTCTCTCCTCTCCTCTTTCTTCTGTTTTCTTCGTTCTCTCCTCTTTCTTCTCTTCTTTTCTCTCCTCTCCTCTACTCTTTCTTCTCTTTTCTTCTCTTCTCCCCTCTACTCTTTCTTCTCTTTTCTTCTCTTCTTTTCTCTCCTCTCCTCTCCTCTCCTCTTTCTTCTCCTTTCTTACCCCTTCTCCTCTCCTCTCCTCTTTCTTCTCTTCTTTTCTCTCCTCTCTTCTCTTCTCTCCACTTCTCTTCTCTCTCCTCTTTTCTTCTCTTCTTTTTTCTTCTCTCCATTCTTCTCCAATCTTCTTCTCTTCTCCTGATTTCTCATCTGTACGGCTCTCACACCTGCTGCGATTCTGAAACTTTTGTTGCAGAATCAGCAGCTTCATTTCCTCTGATTATTTCCTACTGCCTCGATGTGTTGGCTCGGGACTTTATTAAAAGCTCTTTTGAGAAATTTATGGTCTTGCTGTAGCATTTAGGATTCCTGGCTCTGTTATACAACAGCGTGTTAGCAATCAACCTGAAGTGTAGATTTTCATGTCATTTTATCTATAAATATCTACAAATCAATCAGTTGAACAACAGTTAATATGTAGTAAAAGTCTTTTACTACAACAAACACTTTATTATATACTCATCATTATATGCAACATAATATGATCATGGAGAGGGCTATTTATAAATTCAAACAGTTCTGCAGTTTACAGTAAAATCACATTTATTAGTGGTCTGATTGTCTAGTTGTGTTCCTCTGGTTACATCTTTTGTTTATTAAAACTTTAGAGGAGCCGCATCATATACACTGTATCAGTAACTTTTCTCCTTTACCGCATGTACAGATCATCTGGAGGTGTGTAGAGTCTCTCATGAGGTCTCAACAATCCATTTTTACTATTACTTCCCTATTAAATTTGAGCATGACTACAAAGTTAGAACCTTTAAAAAGCTTCTTCTGCACAAGAAGTGGCATGTAGGGCTGAGAGATGACGCACCGTCTATACGACGCAGGGCTAGAAATGGAGCAGCAGTGTTTCTTTGATGACGAGAGAGAATGCTGTCAACTTCTGTCTCCCACACCTTTATTGTCACACCAGCACAGAACGTTGTGATGAGTCTTTCATTCATCTCATTCATGTGCAGAGGGCAGCAGTCAGAAATTGTAGATCTATTATCCCCTTAGTTCAGCTGACCTACTTTTTGTTGTTTAGAAGCCATAATGATTTCCAAAACACTTTCATACCATATATCCTTTTACTTTTACGGAATCAATATGGACTGCAAGTAGCGACTTGATAACATCAATTGAGTTTGGACCTTGAATATCCATTTAAGATATATGGTTTGATTGCCCACACAACTCTTTTTAAAAATTTCTTTTTATTTTTCCCTCAAACTTAAAAAACAGTGAAATCATCTAGAGCTAAGGTCATAGGTTTACATACGCTTATCATGGATATGAATGACATGCCAATATTAGAATTTTGGTAACTTCTTAGAACTGTCGCCAATTTTTTTTTCTGTAACAGAAAGGTTGTACAACATACACCTTAAGTTAAAAAAAATTTATTTTAGGTTTTATTAAATCAACACAGGGTAAAAAAAAAATACAATAGTACAAATAATGTTTGGTTTCATAATATTTGTTCTTTTAATTTTTAAAATGTAAAAGTTATTAATTTCTCTAATTTCTATTGAATAGAACATTATATCATTGTTCAGCAGTGCAACGGGATTTAAGTTGCATTACCTGGTAATGCTAATTATATATAAAATTGTAAGTATAAAATTACAAAAGTAAAAAAACAAGCATACATGTCTGAATATTGTTGATTACATTTATTCAGAGAAGGTGAAGTGGATGTCTAGATGTTCCATCTCGGGAACTATTAAATTCAGCAACATCTACCGAGTCTAAGGTGCATTATTGTTTTAGTATATACTACATGAAAACATAAGCAAAAAGCAGACTACAATGATATTTGTATGGTTTTTTCTTAGATCATGGTGAACGCAGGTGAGCTCCAAGTGCACGCATGAGCAGGTGTAGAGCTGTGATATGTCGTCTCCTCTACTCACTTTAAGAGTTAAAGATATTTTCATGTACGACATGGAAACATAAAGAAAAACAAACTAAGAAATTTTTATACAAATTTTACCATGACAGAGGAAGCTCAGGTGAGCGCTACACGTCATTCAGTGTTTAAAAAAACTTAATAATAATAAATTATAAAAAATTTAATAAAAAAACTAAACTGTGCTCCCTAAAAGGTGTTTTAGTATATACTACGCCGAAACACAAAGGGGATAGAAATATTTTTATGGGTTATGTTTCTATACTTCAGACTTCACTAACTGTGAGTGTCTGTCATTTTAATTCAAGCATTATCCACATGGAATAATGTTTCTTATTCTGGAGATTATTATGGACCAATCAGATCATAGTTGCACAGCCTGGAAAAGGGTTTTTACAGAAAACATTAATTTTGTCTATTACCGCCTCGCTTAATTTATGTATTGTTTTAAACTTTGACCTGTCAATGATTAGGTTTCTGTGAATGGTCCACTAGTATTTTGTTTTTCTATCCCACTATGTACACATATATATATATATATATATTTATATAGTCACATTCCTATTTAGTTATATGTATACATAATATATATATATATATATCTTGACTCCTTTCACTTATATAGTTTTATTTTTACTTGTATTTTATCTCAATGCTAAATTTATGTGCAATATTTGTTCTTAAGTGCAATTTTGAGGGGGCTCTGAGTCCAAGAATTTCATTGCCGGTAGTGATGTTTCATTGTTACCTGTACATGACAAATAAACTTGAAACTTGAATGGTTAAGTTTAGGATTATTACCATTTTTATTCTGTTCCTGAGTGCATGTCTGGATTAAAGCAAGCCACTGTCACCTCTAGCTTGCTCATTATCAATCTAAATCTTTCGAGCTTCTCTATATTTTCACCCAGGAGAAGTGTACTGCTGATCTGTTTAGAGTAACTGGAAAGTTAATGCACAACACAAAAATCTTGACCTCAATTTTTTTTAAAGTTCTGTTTAACAATTTTACCATGTGGCCTGTGTTTGTGTTCTAGATCAAAGGACCGGAGAAGACCCTGGAAGAAAGACGCTCGAGCCTGGATGCTGAGATTGACTCTTTGACGAGTATTCTGGCTGATCTGGAGAGTAGCTCGCCATATAAGAGTCGGACACCGCAGGTAAAACATTTACACGAAATATATTTTGTAAGTGATGCAGAACCCAATCCCTACTCAAAAGAGGTGATAGTAACACGTGTGCTTTCTATTATCTGACTGGAAACAACAAAAACAGCAAGATCCACTAAATGAACAAACACACAAATAAATAAATATAAGAGTAAATTGAAGTAAATACTAGTAGGAGGCGCTTCAAACACTAGCCCTGAAGCAATAAGGTAGACTAGGGATGATGCAATCTGTGAAGAAGGCTAACTACCCAGCAATAATAGAAATAATAATAACACAGTAGCAGAGATCATCAGTCACCTTAAAATCTGACAGCACTGCAAAAGAGAGCAAACATAGATATCAGAGAAAGAGAAATGAGGGGGTTTCCACATTCATCACCTGAGTTTTTACACCAAGGCCTTTCTATGTCCTGTACCGTCATATCCACCCATTCCACTGACTTATTTGTGCTAAATTCCTCTGAGTCACATCTGTTTTGAATTTGATGCCAGAGCCACATCTCTGTCCATTCATCTTTAAACATTCTGTTTCTGTTTCAAACCTCTCCAGCTCTCTCTGGTCTGATGAACTTCCTTCGGCTAAATAATTTACAGAAATGCATGTGATTGGATAAACCACATCCTGAAAACTTGACCTGCTGAACTATGGCCTGTCATGTTCTTTTCTTCTTTTTTCATACATTTATCAGTGCTATTGCAGTGCCCTGTTCATTCTGGTGAAATACTTTGTTGGTTCTGAGTCAGGAACATAGTCTACCAGTTGAACTTTTACAATGAATGCGTTTTAAAGGTTTTCGCATATCAGCTTTAGAAAACTACCGCTTAAAGGAGTGTGCGTTTGGACTTTGGACCCTGAGGCCTTAGTGGTTGGGTTGGAAAATGATGATAATTTAGATTATGAGTGACTTCATGATTTTGGGTGAACTTCCACTATTACAAAGCTGGCATCCTAGTCTCAAAATTCTAGAAACCAGTGAAAAAGACAAAATTATAAAGATTTAGCACTGCCTAAAAGCTCCAGATGTCTCTATCAATATGAAACCAATCTTGTTGAACTTATCCAGTATATAATATAAAAGAATTTTATTTATTTTATTTTATTTTATTTTATTATTTTACTTTATTTTATTTTATTTTTTTGTCGTTCAGATCTTGTTTTAAAAAAATAAACCTTTCCAAGCATACATTTCTGGATATCAGCACATGTCAGGTTCTTGAAAGAGAGCAAACAGTCAATTTCATTCAAAACCCACCAAAAAGTGAACAGCCAATCAACACTGAGGTACATGTAGACAGTGTTCAAGTTGATGGTGCTTACGTTGGGTGCTCTGCTCTGCTAATCTTAAAACATTTTTGAGGTAGTTTCTCAGCTAACTCTCTGTGAGTTCAGTTTGAAGCCATCTTGAAAAAAAGTTACAGTCTGATGTAGATCTTATGTGTATTATTTCTAAGCGTTGCAAAGAGCCTGTCTATGTAGCTAAGTAAGTAAAGTAGAGAAGTACATTTTATTTGTTAAAGAAAATACAGTGCATTTGGGTCTCAAGTTGTTTGTTGGCCGAGTTGGGTGTAATATTAAATCTTTTGTATAGTCCAGTACAGCTCAGACAGTCAGCAAATGTACCAGTCAACTAATCCGTCCACTATGAAGTTCAATCAGGTTAGGAATCTACAGATACAAAGCCACTCATATTTTGTAAGTGTATCAGTCATTTCTCATTTTTGGAAAGTGTTATGAGTCTAAATTTATAATGACCCATATCATTAATAGATGTTAGATTAAGTTTAGAGCCTGCTCAAGTTGAAGCCTAGGGCACTTTGCAAAATAGTTCGACACATTGAATGTAGGGCATTGCATTTAGAAGCAACGCCACTGCATTTAGCATTGGCATTGCATTTAGAACAACTGACTCCCACCTGTTAGATTGATGAGACTTGCTAAGTAAGTTATCTTTCTCTGAACTGATTTGCAGGTTTTTTGTTTTCTGGGTTTTTTGTTTTTTTCACGGAAAAAATAGTTCTTATTTGTGTGTCCCCTGGTCTTTTTAATTAGCTGCTCTCAAGAGGCCTCAAACAGAAAACCAGACATAGGTACTGATCAGTAATGAGTGTTTAGTCTGAACATGCAGCCTTCAATCCTCCTGAAGGAAAAAAAGGCTCAAGTGTTCTAAATTCAGCTATTTTATCAAAAGTCATCTAATTTCACACTTTAGTAAACATTACTGTTGGCGCTGAATTCACGAGCAGGAACTATTTGTTTTTAAGAAGTTATTGTGATTTAGATTCATGCAAATTATGTTTCTTAAACAAGGATATATTCAAGGGCAGCATGGTACTGATTCTAAGCTTGATCACTGTGTTGACTCTCCCAGTGTCTATATTAAGGTTCAGTTCGGCTCTCCAGTATTCCCCAACCTCGAAAAAGCATTCCATTATATGGAATGGAGATGCTAAATTACCCTAAAGTGTATTGTTGTGTTCTTATCTCGACTTACCTTGAAAGTGGGAGTTGCATCATTTTTGACCTTTGAAAGTTTTAGCTTTTTTACAAGTAGAAAAATCCTGAATACCTCTGTATTTGCAATAAGCTGTTGAGGAGTGTGCATTTCATACAGTTTAGTCACTAACAGTGTTGAGGAGTGTGTATTTTGCTTCTCAAGGTGATGGTTCAAAAATATGTCTGTATGGTGATTGATCCAAAGCTAGTATAAGCTGTGCAGTATAAATCATTTAAAGGTCTATTAAACTCATCCAAAGTGCTATTTTAAGGTTGTTAATGTTGATGCTCTGAGTCACCATGTTGATTTGCCATCAAGACTGGACCACATTTTTGAGTTGAGGGGTGATTTATTGGAGTAAAATCAGCTGATAGTAGATTGGACATTCAGTGTTTTAGCCATATACAGTATGTGTACGCTGTGTGTGTTTATGATCTGATCCTGATCAGGACAATTAACTGTGTGTTAGGGTTGAACATATTGTTTCGATTTTAATAAAACATTTTAGATAAATTATTATAATTAACAGAGTGCTTGGTCTGTACAGCCGAAGGTGAGGTTGGTGCAGAAAGACCAAGGGCTGAAATTTCTCTGTACCGACCAAGTAAATAAGGTTAATAAGTAGTTTATTATGGCATTTTAAAAAGGATGACTTTTTCAATCAGGCACTGTTACTTGCTCGCTTCTAATAAAGGCATCTTCTTCGCTGTCTGTTTAGGACATTGGTAACTTTCGGCATGTTTCCCTTTCCTTCAAAACAAGATCTTTGTGATGAGTAGTGAGTACTTCGTAGGACTTGCTAAAGTCTTTATCCATATGCAGCTAGCTAACGGCCAACTTACCTGCCGGATATGCACCGGTCCGGATGTGTAACTTATTATCTGCTCAATCAGACTGACCATTCTGTCAGTGCCATGTAATAAGAGAATTTATTGTATTTTAAAAAAATTTATGGCAGAGTTTCAGAATAAGGTACAAAATGACCTCTGTCTTCTTTTTCTTCTTTTTCTTCTTCTCGTTATTATTCTTACCATAAAATTAGTTTTTACCTGATCAATAGTTTAATTTGTAATATACTGATAGTTATCTGACATTAAACGTGTGTGTACGTGTCTGTTTGTGCACACATGTAGTGTGTGTACATTTGTTATTGCCCATAAAATAGTTCAAAGGTCAAGCACTGAGCTGCACACAATTCCCAGGATTACACATAAGTGCACACACAGGTTTGCACGTGCACACAAACACGTGTGCAGGCAAAAAAAATTTAATGTTTACACGTCAGGTAACAAAACTTTTTTAAATAGTCAGGTATGTAGTTTCGAAATAGAAGCTCAAATAAGTGCAGACCATTGTAACAACAAAGGAAAAAAGAAAAGAATGAACAAATGTTTGTGCTACACATTAATGAAGAGATAGATTTCATTAGTAGAGTTTGAAGGCTGATGTGTACTTTTACATTTCAGAATGAACAGTAAGGTGTGCTCTGTCATAATAGTGTCACACGCAGTCCTTATGATTGTTCTCAGGGAAAATATATATATATTTTTTGTTTTACTTTACACTGTTTTACGTTCTCTGAGCAATCCCACATTTGGGTGGGTCTGCAAAATCATCAGGGGAAAGAGTCAACATTTTCATTGCTAGCTGCTGAGGTCAGTGTTCGAAAAAATATTCTTCGGGCCACAGCACAGCAAAAATGAAGAGGCGGAGTAAAATGTGCATTTTAGTAAATTTGGCCAAGTGGTTTCTTGTACTGCTGTCTAACATCTGGCCTGCTTGATAAACAAGCTGTCAAAAGTCACAGTAAAAAATTAATCATTACAAGACGCACGCACACACTCTCTCACACACACACGTACACACACACACACACACACATACATACATACATATATGTGTGTATGTATGTATTTATGTGTGTGTGTATTTTTTTATACATACATATATATATATATATATATATATATATATATATAGAGAGAGAGAGAGAGAGAGAGAGAGAGAGAGAGAGAGAGAGAGAGAGAGAGAGTGCGTGCTGTTTGTAGATAATTAAGTTGCAGTGACTTGGGTGTAATTAATCCAGCTCTTCTGCCTATTCCTTTGTTGATGTGTGTTATGACAGGTTGCTGATTGATTAATGAACCTCAGTTGGCATGTTAAGATTTATTTGATAAGCTGCTTTGTGACAGTTTATACTGTTGTCTAAAGCATAAAAAAGTGTTATCCAAGTTACTGTCTGTGCAAATTTTTACTTTCTCCTTTGGCTTCTCCAATTTCATCTTAGAGTTTCCTGGCGAATCTGCCTTGGTCCATGTCTTGAGCAAATGGATGATTGTGTAGTCTGACGTCCAATACTGACTATTCTTGCCCTGAATCCAACATTTCGAGAATAGTTTACAGTTCCACCGCAAGATGAATAAAAAAATCACAGCATGCATCATTACTGACACGATGAAGGGACTGACACAGTCAAGAACACAAGTGCTCTTTTTCTTCACTACTTTAATCTCTTGCAATCCAGGAGCTGAGACTTTGGCCTAATGCTGCTATAATTTGTCAAGAATAGTGCTGTATGTTGTCAGCTCAGTGTGATCAGTACTGTATAGTATTATAGTCACTTATTCTCAGTCTCTGTTTACCTCTATTCGTTTTTCTCTGTCCCGAAGTCTCTCTCTGCCTGCCTCTCTCTCTGTCTTGCTCTTCATCTGTCTCTCTCTCACTCTCTCTATCTGTCTCTGTCTCTGTGTGTGTTTTGCTCTCTCTCTCTGCCTCTCCCTTTCTCTCTCTCTCTCTCTCTCTCTCTCTGTGTGTCTCTGCCACTCCATTTGTTTTTCTCCCTCTCTGCCTCTCTTTCTCTCCCTCTCTTCCTCTCTCTCTCTTCCTCTCTCTCTCTCTCTCTCTCTCTCTTTCTCTCGCTCTGTCTCGATGTCTCTCTCTACCTCTCCCTTTGTCTTTCGCTCTCTCTCAGACCCCCTTCCTCAAAACAAAGCCAATCATTTTTTTCTTTATTTGAAAGTGTAAACTCTTCTGTCCTGAAGACTTTCCTGTGCTGTGAAACTTTAACTGATAAATAACCCCACAGCTGATACTTCTTTCAAAAATGTTAAATAAAAGTCTCCTGAAAAACATTACCCCATCGTCAGTCATTCACTTTACTTTGTTCTGCAACACATTTTTCAAAATCGGTTTATGATTAGTCTTACATTATATAAAGTGTACACTGTACAAGTTCCAGGGAATGAGCTGTAACTATAGAAACAGTAACCTATTAGAGCGGGTAGTTTGATATTAACCTTACATTGAAAATTGTTTTTGAGCCATACAGTGACATAAACATAAAGCACACTTTCTGCCCAATTAGATTGAAGTGTCCAGCCGTGCAGTGGTGCATTATTATCCTAATTGTGAGAGCATATAGAATGCATTGTATTTCTTGGAGAAAGTAAAGAGAAATCGTTCTGCAAGGTTTTGTGTTTTTGTGTGAAAGTGAGATGAAGTGCCATTGCTCGGTTACATGTTATTGTGTGCTGATTGGTAGCTGTTTGTGTTGTTGACATTAGCAAGCCAGTCAATGTCAAGGATGATGTGTGGCTTTAGTTTCAGATCACTCAGAGACACTGTCCTTGAAAAGAGCTGCAACTGCTTATTTGTGCATGCAAATTATGCCACATGTGAAACGGCACAATCAAAGCAGCAGCTCTTAAAAGGAATGAAAATTAAACTGTTGTTGATGTTTTCACTGAGTTTAAAGTAGAAAGCTTAAGAGTTTTGAAGCACATCTCTTTTTTTTTTTTCCTCCGGCTCTGTTAGATTCAAACTAAAGCACAGAGGTCTGTAAGCTCTCATTGCGTGATGCATTGCTAGGGATGTGAAGGTCACTGTGCTCCTTGCCTTCTCCTGCTTACTGCAGGTCACCTTTAATTACATATACATATACATTTATTAGCACCCTATCAAGTGACCAATGGTGCATTACTAAAACCAATGCTCCAGTACCCCGAGTCACATGACATTTGCCTCACGTGAGCAATGCGAAGTTTTTTTTTTTTAAGTAGGGAGGTAAAAGTAGGGAGGAAGTGAAATTGTAACAGCAGAAGCTTAAAGGGACAAAGAGCAGTCTGCCTTGAGATAGGACCGTATGATAGAATTGAGTCAGTCATTTGAATTTGTCCTTTTATACATAGATTTTGGTAGAATTGGGTGATCACTGTTCTCTAAATTTGACAGAAGTTGATATTTCTGTTGCAGACCTAATTTGTTTTTTCAATTTTTGCTTTGTTTATAAAGGCATGCTACACATGTGTGTGTGTATATAT
>JBCNYH010000006.1:12658640-12679069 GCA_039654325.1 Tandanus tandanus | reverse complement strand
TAAAAAACAGTATTTTTTATTCATAATACTATCTTTATATAAATCATTTCCAGAAAAAAATGACAACACACTACGAGAAATGAAAGCGAGAAGTTGGCAGTCACTTGAAAAGAGTTGCTGGATGTCCTGAAAGTAGCAGCAGGAACAGATATACAGAGAAAAGTATGCAATGGACACCACCATTGACATTTATTTCTTTTCTTTTTGTTACTACACCCCATGAGAGATTTGAAAACATTTACACACAAGCATTTTCACAAATCCGACCTTTTTTCTTTTTGGAACAAAAGAGAAAACAAAAATAGATTGACTAGAATAGATGACTGATAATAAACCAGCTCATTATATCTGGAGAAAGGAGGAGGATGATCCCAAGTTCACCATATCTACACTGACGTATGGGAATATTAATTTCATTCATCATCTTAATTGACAGACTAGAACTGTCCATTAGAAAGACTCACATAACACTTAATAAGAGAAAAATAAAAAGGAACACTGACACTTCTCATAAAAGAGACCAACGTTTCCAGAAGGGTGACTGGTATCATACCACACTAAAACAAGGATTTGTCAGCAGCATAATAATGGAGTTCTGAGAATCATTCAGTCAACAAATAAATTAAAACATTAATTTCCTCAATAAGTCCTGAACAGTACTGATTCTTGCATTACAAAACAATACACTAGCACTGCACCATCTCGGCCTTTTCAATAAGATCCGCATACAGTCATTATAGGCAACCTGAAGCTTATACAAACTTGCCTTTTTGAAATCAGTCCACAAGGAAGCAGTGTACAATATGCTTTAAAGAGACATATCTTGACATCATTAGAACAATATCATGATATAGGGCTGCAGACTGTACCAGGGCATTACATGACATTGAAGGAAACATGAATGGAGCAATGAACTGGAACATACTAGAGTAGAATCTTACTGGCCAAGAAATTCAATTTGGGAAGATATTACAACACTAACAAATTAAACACAAACAAAATAACTCAAGAGCAGCTTCTAAAAAGAAGTCGAAGGCCTTGTATGGCCAAGCTAGTCTCTTGTCCTGAATTCCATTAAAATCTATTACGGATGTTGCAGTTGCAAGTCTATCAGTGGGATATTCATGACCTAAAGGAATTGAAGACCGTATACCAAGAGGAAATAAAACAAAGTTACGCCACAGTAGTCATTTCCACTTATTGCATGCCATCAGCAATCACATCTATAGTCAGTACTTGTCAAGCCTCTGGCGTTTATACTTCTCAATACTCTATGGAGTAAGTATTCACTGGCACTTTATTGACTCTACTGTCAATACTCTCTTGGTGTCAATACTTGCTAGTACTCTAAAGAGACTTTAGAGTTTGCACATTTAAACTTTGTGGAGTTGATAAGTATTCTATGTACAGTCAGTACTTGTCTATAATTAGTGGAGTCAATACTGATCAGCACTATGTAAGTACTGGTAGCAATACTCCATTGAGTGATGAATCATTGATCCATAATTTGTTGTCAGTACCCAGCAGTCTTCTGTGGAATCAGTACTTGCCAGTACGCAGTGGAGTGAGCAATCACTTGTGTTGTGGTACTTGAGACCAGTCTTAAGACCCCAAAACAATGGTCTTGTTCTTGACATAAACACAGGGGAAATTTTACCCAGTCTATGAAGACTTGAAATATTTGTCCAACACCACCAAAGTTCGTAATGTTCCCATTACAGTACAAAATGTAAGTCTCTGCATTTTCAGTTATACCATATAGTGCCTGTACATTTCCAATGGCTGTGTTTCGAAATACTTATTCTTATCTTCAGAATAATTTAGCAATAATAAGTACATGTAATATACAGGTATGCGTACTGCTTACTTAAAAAAAAAAAAAAAAGAAAGAAAATACAATTATTGTTTAACTAATGTCATTCCATGCTTAGCATGTCCTGTTCTGGGGTGGCATGGTGGTGTGGAGTCATTTCTGTGTGGAGTTTGCATGTTCTCCACAGGCTTGGGAATGTTTCCTCTGGGTACATCAGTTTCCTCCCACAGTTTAAAGACAGTAGGCTAATTTACTGTTACAAATTGCTTCTTGGTGTGAGTGTGAATGGCTGTGTGTGTTGCAAAGTGATGGACTAGCAAGCTGTTCCGGGTGTACCCTGCCTTCTCTCAGAGATGGCTGAGATGGGCTTCAGCCTCTCCGCGACTCTAATGGATATAAGCAGTTTGGCGAATGAATGAATGGTCCTGTACTGTATTTCATGCTTAGCATGTACTGTATATCCTGTGTAGTAATTTGTACCAAAAAAAAAAAAACAAGTCAAAGTATATGCGTTATTCATATATGGTGGTGGTGTCATTTTGGGGTTGTTCATCTTGGACTCCATTGGCTGCTGCTTTTGCTCATGATTCTCGCCCAAGGAGGTTGTGAACCCAGCCATACAAATCAATAACTTGCTCATTATTTGCTGATAGTGTGGTCAGTACTTGTTGATACTTTATGGAGGCTGTATTGGTGTACTGGAGTCAGTACGTGAAATGTTACGGAACTGATACTTCAGTCAGTACTTTCTGGTGGAGTCATTCTTCACTGATTGTCAGTGAATATACAAAAAGCACCACTTAGTGCTGAAACACTAACAATTTTTCTTTGTTTTGTTTTTTTGTATCAAAAATTGTCCCGTTGAATCTGACATGGCGCTGAAGTTCAAATGTATTGTGCTGCACACTAATTCTGCATAACAGCACTCCCTGCTGGTGGATAATGCACACAGCAGCCAGGCACTCTCGGCCCTTCATCTTTCCCTCTTTGCCCCCAGATTAACTTTTACCCTACATGAGCTATTTCACACCCAGAGTATTTGGTGGAGGAAAGTAATTCAGGTTGCTGGTGTTTGGACAGGCGATAACCGTCAGCCTTCCATTTGAAATGATCTGCCTGCAGCTGTTTGGATGCTGATGGAAAGGATTCACCACACCTCAACTGTATGGAGCAAATGAAAGTGACATAAACAGACTGAGAAAGATGATAGGCAAGATTGGTCGTTGTTTCGGAAGTAGTAACTGTATGAACATTCAATTATAATTAAATTTGACCAGGGGTACAGCAAATAGCCCTGATTACTGCCACAAATAGAACAAACGGATATTGCTTTCAAAGAGTGTCCTGTGTGCTATTAAGTATTTTTAGACAGACAGTGGCCAAAGGCACGAACTCATTGAAGTCCCCTCGATGGACAGCGCTCTCTCTCTCTCTCTCTCTCTCTCTCTCTCTCTCTCTCTCTCTCTCTCTCTCTCTCTCTCTCTCTCTCTCTCTCCCTCCCTCTCTCTTCTTCTCCTCAGCTCTTTAGGCTTGTTCTAATCTTCTAGAGGGGAGATGTGTCAGTTTCCAAAACCTGACCTACTTTCATGAACACACATTCTTCTCACACACAAAGAAAACAGCAACACATTCTCAGCCTTCCTGCACATGTGCGTCAAGCTGAATAATTATTTCCTCCTTATTAAACATTTTCATATTTTTTTTTTCTTCATCAGTTCGAATTTCTAATAACAGAAATTCCTTGATGTTTCTTCTTTAATTATCAGTGCCGCGTTCGCCCGTTTCCTGCAGTTCTTCGCCTCGGCTGCATGTATCTTTAGACGTGGCTGTTGTGTTTTTTTACTTTGCTGTTTTAATTAGTGCTGAGACAACATGACCCATTTTATTCTCAGGGAAGTGTATACTTTTTCTGTGCGCTCCTTATAAAGCGGCCTTGAGCTGCTTTTTGTCTGCACTAAACTTGTTTCAGCTCACGATCGTCTTCGATATGCTCAGCATCCTTTTTGGTTGTTGTTTTACATGGTTTGTCACGGACACATGAGTGTGCGTCTTTCGTTTTTACTTTAAAACCAATTCCGAGAGGACCCCATGACTTCAGGAGTGTCAGATGCTTTTAAGAGATGGCTAAGAAACTACACTTAACATAAATGATTCTCTTTGAACAGTTACACGATATATATACGAGTGTGTATTTGTGTTTAAATGGTTAACAATGAACCCCAATACCACAGTCATCTGTCACCTTTTATTTACCTCAAAACATTTAGACCTGTTTTGTCAATTAATCAGTCACAGTTGTACCCTGTTCTTGGAAACACATTCATGGTTTGTCTTGAGTCCTCTCTATCTGCCTTTTGTTTACATTGCCATGTGCCTCTGTCAGATTATTGGTCTGTTACCTAAAGTGTACACCTGTTCTGAGTTGAACTGGTTCCATATTACTACCCTCCCTTTGTTGTTTCTTGATGTGGATCTTTGTAAATATATGTGAAATACTGAGCCATATTTCTCAATTTGTTTCACTTGTTCTATCTTTTGTTTATGAATACGCCTCTGATCATCCTGCTGCCCCCCCCCCCAAAAAAAACAATTATAATGATAATAAAACCACTGATTTTGCATCTTCTACACTTCTATGGTGGATTACCCAGTTCAATCTCTTCTTTGTAAAAGTTCCCTAATAGCGTAGACATCAGGAGGTATAGGATGTGGGGAGCTCTTTGGAGAAGTGTGTCAGAAAAGCTGAGCTATGAAACCTGTGGTTTTATTGTGTGTACAGAAAGGAAAGGAGGTCCTGAGAAATAACTAAACCTCAAAATAAGCCACATCAAATGGGAAACATTTGGGCTTTTTATTCTGTTACATACACCTGGCCTATTTTTATTTTATTTTTTTTTTGAGTCTCATTCATGATATCTCTCTCCTGAGTGTACGAGGTCATGTGTTTTTCCTGTCTCTGATCAGTCTTAGAGCAGGTCCCGTCCTCTGACTTTCTGCCATTGTTTTGTTACCAGTGCTTGACCCCTTAAGCTGTTATCATAAATGAATGATGCCATCTTGGTAACAGCAACAAATGTCTTTAATCCCATGTGGGTGCACTCAAATGGCACAGTGGGGAGGGGGTCACAGCACCCAATCCTGCTTCTATTATTACTGTTTTAATTAGATGTAACGCATTATTTTATCTCTGCCAGTGTGTCAATGCGCGCTCTCTCTCTCTCTCTCTCTCTCTCTCTCTCTCTCTCTCTCTCTCTCTCTCTCTCTCTCTCTCTCTCTCTCTCCCTCCCTCCCCCTAGATTTTTTTTAATGCTCTTTATGGGAATGAAGTTGTACTGAAAGAGAAAGTTACATTCAAGGTTGGGTGCAAGTGAAATATTTATTTATTTATTTTTAATGAATATTATAAATGCATAGTCCTGAGTGATTAAAAGATGAAGTGTTGAGTGTTCTTGTCATTTCCTTTCATTAATACAGTGTCTATGAACATGGTATGCGGTGAAAGAGTTGGTGGAAAAAGAAGCAGAAGTGTTTGTAGGAGTAGAGTCTTAAAAAGACTGCATTGGTAGGAGACATAGAAACAGAAAGATTGATTGAGAGAGTGGAGTGTTGTAAATTGCATTCTGGGGTGATCCTGATTACAAAGCCCCGATAGTGGGTTCGGAGGTGAGAGCTGTTGAGCAGCACTTTATTTCACAGGGTCTGACTGAAAGCTATTGCATAGCAGGAGTGAGTTTGAGGAGATCTGTTTGGGACCTCTTTCCAGTTTGGCTTGTAGCCATATAACCATATAGTCATGGTCTTGCATTACTACTCAATTAGCCAACCAAATTTTAATAATATGTCCAATGATAGGAGTTTTGTCAAGTTGGCATAGAGCAGTGGTGCCGAACCCTGTTCATGAAGATCTGCAGCCCTTAAGACTTTTGCTCCATCTATAATCATGCCCACATGACCATCCAATCAAGCTAAAGCTAAAGTCTTCAGGTAGGTAGCTCTCCAGGAACAGGCATAGACTACTGGCATAAAGCATGCCAACCAGTCAATTGACCAGTTGGTAAAGTGTCCAATCAGCCAACAATCCAACAACTAGCCATCAACAACTAGCCATCAATCAACTAATTAACCAGCTGGTCAACTACTCACTAAATTAACCAGTCATTCAGACAATCTGTTAGCCAACTAACAGTAAACCAGACAACCACTTGATATACTGACATCTTATTGTACATGAAACAGTATGTGTGAATACATCTCTGGAGACCCTTCCGTCAAACTTTACCCGTTGTGCAGTCAACAGGTTCGATATAAGATGAAATCTCATGTCTAAAAGCATCACCCCACATATTGTGGAACATGCTCTCATTAAAACTAGGAACTGACATGGGTCTTGAAATGGGAGGACATTTACATTTGCATTTACATTAGCAGATGATCTTATCCAGATCGACTTACGTTCATCATTTTTATACAACTGAGCAACTCTGAGTTAAGGGCCTTGCTCAAGGGCCCAACAGTGACAACTTGGTGGTACTGGGTTTGAACCCATGACTATCAGATCACTTACAAGAATAATAACCCTTACAAGTGACTGGTTTACTTTTAACAGTCAAGGAAATATAAACCACAAGCAGTAGTGATCTGGCTCTACACAGGCATCGGGTCCATATTAATGTGTTTACACTGGATGAGATTTCCTCTCGAGTTGCTCTCATACAATATTCCTTACTTTTATGTTTATGTTCAGGCCTGCTCTTGAACAACAACTAAAAGAAAATTTAATCTAAGATGTCTATACATATTGGTGTGATATGTGGCATGATAAATTTGTAGCCATATTCTGAGCTACAAGTTAAGTTCAAAAGTTAGTAAAATCAATAGATGCATGGAGGAGTTCCTAGGATTTGAAGTTAGATTGTGCAGGTAGTGAAGTTTTTTTCTGGACGGCCCAAACATCAAACCTTTGAGGCTGATTGATTTTCCTTTAACAGAAACATCACAGACAGGGGTTTGCATTAGTGTCTAGACTACTGGCTTTAAACACAAGGTGATGTTTTTATGCCAGAAAGTGAAATGATCGTACTGTATATTGTTAAATGGAAAATGTTCTAATGGAAATTATCACATTAATTTGGTTTAACAGCATGGATTTATTATAAATAGCACTTGATCCAGCAAATCCTATTAAGCTTAAAGAAGCCAAGAGATCAAGCTCATGAAATTATAATATAGGTGCAAGACGTATTTTATCAGGCCTTTAATTTGCTTTTGTAAGTTGTTGTACTAAAAAAATTCCAATGATTTGTTTAATTTTATGTTCTTTCCTATAAATAAAAAGTATTAACAGTTTAATGGATAAACTGTCCGAGCTGCATTTGCTTATTCGCTTAAATCTCACTTTGTTTTAATTCATACATTTATTTATATAAAATTCTAGCCTTAAAATAATCAATGTATCATATTCGAATGCTATTTTCTACTATGTTCTCTGTATAAAGAACATGGTCCTTAAAGGGATAATACTAATAATTAATTGTTGTATTTAATACAGGGTTTGAATGCTGTTTCATGCTATATTTTGTGTATTTTGAAAGGCTGATTTAAATGATTTCATCAAACACATGTCAGTGTGGTACTAGACTTTACACTGCGCCTCACCAATATTGAACTAGAAAAATTGTGTGGCACCGTGCAAGAACCAGACAACCCACTTGACTATTAAAAGTGAGTCCAGTGCACTATTATAGACCTTCGGCATCATAGTACAATCTATGAAATTGTTAGAAATGTATTAGTTAAAGATGCTATTTCCTAAGTTTTGTAGATTTTTTTTTCAATAAAATGTAATTTTAAAAAAAACAAGATTGTTTTTTTTCTCAAAATGAACATTTTGTGGGTTGTCTGGTTCTTGCACAGTGCCACAAAATTGTAAAGGCTAGAATCACACAACTAATACACATTTGTTTTCTGCAATGTAACTCACATGTAACTTCCTAATAGCCATTTTGTTTTTAATTTTGTTTTAGGTTATCTTTGAATTCAATTGTTTGTCCAGATGTCTGTCATATATCTGCCTAAATCTTAATTTTTCTTTTAAGTCAACCAAATTAGTATAAATATATAGTGATTCATAAACAGATACATTAATAAAGATATAAAGTGAGAAATTAGCATTCAATGTGTAACAATCCCTTCATATGAACCAAAAATTAAAACAATCTCACAATGTTAAATAATCGTTAAAAAAAAAAATCCTGGATTCAGAATTTGATCTGGCTCATCTCTAAAATGTAATAGATTCTTCTATGACCAAAACCCCTGCTGGTAGAAATTTTATGAAAATCCTCACAACTTTTTGTGAAATAATGCTTACAAACAAATGCACAAACCGCGCGGGTAAAACGTAATCTCATGAATAAATAATGGCCTACATCTACTTTAGTGTAGGTCTGTCTTGGTCGATTTGAATCACACTAAGCATTTTAATAAACACAGTATTGTACCGTAACACAAATTGAAAGTGATTCACTATAAAAAGCTATAATTATAACATGTCTACCATGAGGTGTAGTGTGATATTAATATTTGGTCTGAAGATGTTTTAGCAAAGATGCCTGCAAAGAGATTTGCCATTTCCCAATACAGACAGTCTCTTGTTCTCATGGGATGGATAAATGTCTTTTTCCAATTACATGCAAAAAGACATTTATCCATTCCATGAGAACAAGAGACTGTCTGTATTGGGAAATGGCAAATCTCTTTGCAGGCATCTTTGCCTGTGTCAAGTGAGCAAGAGGAAAAGGCAGAGAGAAAGTGTGAAAGCCGATTCATGTGTTTGCCAAAGGAAGTGTTCCAGCTTCTGTGCCAGGGTGATGGTGTTATTTTTGTATGATGTAAACAGTTCTCGCCCTCACCAGCTTCACAGAATGATGCATTTTAAGGGGAAAAAAAGGATTATATTATTTTTAATTCTCATTCATTCATTCATTTGCCAAACTGGTTAATCCTACTACAGTCACAGGAACAGCTGGAACAGCTGGAACAGTTTGCCCGTCCATTGCAGGGTCAACAAGCACACAATCATTCATTCTCAAACTAGCACCTAGTGGCAATTTGGAACAGCCTATTAGCCTAATGTCTTTGGACTGTGGGAGGAAACCATAGTACCTGGAGGAAACACACATATACATGACCTCACCGTGTCCAGATCTTGAACCAAGGGCTATCATGCCGTGAGGTGGAATAATGTGTTCACCACTACACCACCGTGCCACCCTTATTTTGAATTCTGTACTTTTAAACTGTACTTTAGCTGAGTGTGTCTGATGCATGAATAGCATACTCGTTTACATGCCTGCATAAAGAGCAACAGGAGACAAATCAATGGAGAAAGTGAGATGATGGCGGCATAATTAAACTGTCCAAGGCCATAAATGAAATAATGGGAAAAGGTAGTGATGTGATAATCTTAAAGTGTGAAAGAAAAAATATTTGTTTGATTTGTCCCTGCGATGGACTGGCGAGCTGTTCAGGGTGTACACCGCTTTTGCCCAGACTCGGCTGAGCCTCCCCGCCACCCTAGTAGAATAAAACAGTTCAATGAATGAATGAATGAATGAATGAATGAATGTTGTAAGCCATATCTCTTTTTTTTTTTAAATATCAAAACAACAATCCCAGGTGACTGGCTTCAATGAATGATACGAGTGTGAATGAATTATTTGAGTGTATAGGCATTTATTATTGTGTGTGTGTGTGTGTGTGTGTGTGTGTGTGTGTGTGTGTGTGTGTGTGGTCACCAAAGGTACAGTTCAATAGCCTACAAGCAAACAGTGTCATATTAATAAATTAATAACATTAATTAATTAAAATAAATAAATAAATGAATGAAAACACAATTTATCTCTGATCATTCTTTAGCAATATAAATTACATGTCTCCTCTGTGGTTCAGGTTCCAGGACAGTCCACTGCTCACCCTGAGGAAGAGTTGGACAGACTGACCAAGAAGATGCTGTATGACATGGACCACCCACCATCAGACGAATACTTTGGTCAGTGGGTCTCACACATCACACTACCTTCATCTTTTACATTGTGCTCGCTTTATGAATATTATGACCACGTTTGCACACTTGCACAGTACATTCCTATAGGGGCATCTTTAAAACAACACATGGGTGCATGTGTGTATGATAGTGAAAGCAGGTTATCATCAGTTTTGCTCACACATATATGACTCTATTGCACTGTATGTGCTTCTGTAAGCTACAAATCTGTTTTTATCACTCATACCATTTTTACCTTTCATTTACATCGCCTTGTGTAGTTAAAAAAAAACAACACATATCTGCTTCTTCCTCTCTTCTTTTGTGTACGTGAATCTGTGCATGTGAGTGTGGGTGAATGGGTATCACTGAATTATTGTTAGGTATATGAAATAAGGATGTGGCTTGTCTGAGATTCTGGCCAGGCTCATTTGCATGGAGAGATGGGAAGAGGCTTCTTCTTTTCCATTTGAGAAACAGGTGCATTTGTCACTTTGCAGAAGTGAACTTAACCCTGACAAATGCGGTGAAGTGCATGTGTCGGCGTAATCACTTTTGCTCGCCTTGCAATTTGAGCTTCCATTATAGTGTTTTCCATTAAATGACGAAAGAGAGGCACAACGCTTTTTTTTTTTCTTTTTTTTTTTAAACCATCAGCGGTATTATGTGCTGAGCAGATAGAGACCATTTAGAATAATCTGTTGCCCCTGTTGTTGATAGTGCTGCTGGTCTTTAAGTGCATCCGTGATACCTTTTTGTCTCTCTAACCCCCATTTTAATGCCCCTAATACTGAATCTAGGATGATTCACATTATAAATATTTATATATTTGTTTTATAATTATCATGTGATACTCGGTGACATTCAAGATCAAGTTTTGCAATAAAAACTTTCTTTAGGTGAACTTGGTCTATTTTTTTCTTCAGTTTTCTTACATTACCCACAATGCCATTGAACTCAGTACTGATAGTGACACCAATGGGAATTAGCCCTTACTTCATGTCTACCTAAGCAGAGCGATGCAGCAGCACTTTAGTCCCATAGGTTCCATCACCTCCTCATCTGTACAATAGTGCTCAGACAGATCATGTCAAAGCTTTTGATGGAAACTGGTGAGTGCAAAAGAAAGCTGTTAATCTTTTGTTTTTAGGAGCCAACAGTGAAACCTGAAGGTTATCCCTTGTGTTTTGAATTACTGTAGTTTTTCTTCCTATTAAAGAAGAAAAAGACAGCAAAGTTATTATCAGTCAAAACTCTATATTAAAATCTGTCTGTGTGCAAAATCTTAGACTGATAGCTGCTATTTTAAATGATTTTATGGGAGGTTATTTAAAAACTGAATCTCAAAATAATGACATCAGTATTCAAGTTAACACGGAGGAGCGTGGCTTTAAACATTATTTCTCTGAGTATTTCAGGTGTTTGTGCTTAAATATGTTAATCCTGTTGCATATATTGTTTCTCACCGCACAGGCAATGGTTTTAATCTAAGCTTTTACACACCTACAAAACGAGTCTGTCAATAAATGAAATTATTGTATTAGCAAAATTCCATACTGTACCTTTGAACTTTGGCCTTGATGACATCATCATCAGTCTGAAACTCAGTTTTTAAATAATTGCCCATAAAATCATTAAACCAGACGTTATCGACCTACGACTGCACTCCGAAAGAAATAAATGTAGAGATTTACATGAGATTAACTATTAACAAGTGCTATCTTCTGTTTTATGTGCCCTTGGAACTTTTCTAATGCTGTTGTGCTAACAACATCAGCAGGGTGGACAAATGCTGAGTTCGAAAAGTATAATGATAATTTCACCAAAATATTACTGTCAAATTCAGTTAACACGCCACAAATATTTCAAAGTTACAATATTTCTGTGTGTGTGTGTGTGTGTGTGAGAGAGAGAGAGAGAGAGAGAGAGAGAGAGAGAGAGAGAGAGAGAGAGAGAGAGAGATTAGGCTGCTCTGACCTCCTTTGGGTATGATGTGTCAGTACTATATGCCCCCTGGTGAGTGTATAGCAACAGTCAATGCGCCATGACCACACACACATTGTCAGTGTTTGCAAACGTCCTTTTTTGGCCAGAGGATGAAAACGCATTCTAACCAGGCTGTAAATGGGCCAAAGTCAGGACTTGGAGGAAAGCATGGCCCCACCGAATGACTGAAGCTCACTTTCCTGGCACGGACACTGAAAAAAAGGAGAGAGGAAACACTTCAGGGTGGTTGCCTCTGGAAAGATAAAAGAAGGAAAAGGTTTAAGACATGACTGCTTTAGGCAAATGGTTAAACCCAGGCAAGTGCTCTGGGCCATAAAAGGAGCTCTTAACCCACAGGTTCTTAAACAAGTGCTGTTTTTGAGCCTTCTTTCTTACTATTTAATCAGTTATATAAATACAATATTGATTAAGATTTCTTTAAGCAGAGAAAAAAAAAAAAGACATGGACCAGAATAATAATTATACAGTGCCACATTTAATAAATAGTAAGACAGGATAAAGAAACATGTATAAAATCTCAAGGATGTTTTAGTATTCGTCATTGTCTTTTCCAGGAAACTTTTCAACAACCGATGAAAGCTCTTTAAGAACACTTTCAAGATGAAACCTCATGTTCAGCTGCCTTGAATAATGGCGTAGACAATTTAAGTGACTTGAATCAGTGCTCTGAGTCCTTAAGTAACAATCACTTACTTCTATTCTCATTACTGACCTTGTACTTGAGGATCAAACGCCATTCTACGTACCTGCTAGAAGATGAATGTGAGCAAACTTGAGTCAAAGCTAGGAATGTGTAAAAGTCTCTTGGATTTCTCAGCATTGTAAAATGGAAAATAAATAAATACATACAGTACAATACAATTATACAATACAATTATTGTTGTTTATTGTAATATGCAATATTACAGTGGTAAAATTGTAAAATTGCCTTTGACCTGATTATTTAATAATAATAATAAAAATAATAATAACAAAAATAATAATAATAATCATAATAACAACAATAATAATTTAGACAGAATGGCTACAACAGCTAATTAGCAAAATCTATAAAAGTTCTATAAAAAAAAAAGTAGGCAACAAATTTGATAGATAATTATTTTGCATCACTTCACTTCTTGCTACAAATAGCAATTTGACTAAATTAGCTTGTAAGCAGTGAATCTTTTTTTTTTTTTTCTTCAACCAAATAGGGCAGCTAAAGGTTATTTTTTTCTCTCCAACTTGGCCAGCTGCCAATTCCAATCATCCAGTTAGCTCTACTGCTATTATACTGCAGATGATAACCAGGGAAGCTTGAAGGCTAGCCCATGCTACTGTACCTCTGAGACATGTGAATCCAACCAAACACATCTTTCCAGTCTGCTGCCTGTGCTATCACAGGGTAGCGCGATACTCTGGGAGGAAAATGCTATCTATCCTCTACCACCCATAATAGCTTGTATTGCAGTGATCGATTCAGCATGTAAGCCATCCAGAGTAATCTAGCAGACTCCTTGCCGTAGATAGCTACTAAAATTGTTTGGACTCAAACACAATCTTCCAGCAATAGCGTGAATGATTTTCAGATGCATCTTAATTTGTTCTTTAATATACATTTTAATACATGTTATAAGTTTTGTCATCTAATTGTCATCAGGAACTCGATACCAAAAAATTGTCAATTCCTTAACTCCTGAAATTGCCAAGGGAATCCCAAATGCCCCTGCCCCAGATATCCAAAAATCACCAGCTCCAACATGGTGCCACCACCACCCAAGCTTTAAACAGAAATCGCTGAGGTTTCCTGAGTGGAAGAGCAGCTGAGACTCTCTCCCATTGGACATTAGTAAAACGCAAATAAAGTTGTACTGATGCACTAAAAGAAATATAGTCTTTATTTAGCTGCTGTTCCATCTCACAATGGTGGCAGTGATCATCCTTTCCAAAGACCCCAACGGTTCAGCTACGACTGAGCAAAGAAAGCTCCAGAGAATCAGTTTACATATTCAGAGCTTTTTTAAGGGCATGTGGGTGGAAGGGGATGAGAGTTGAAAGGTATCCTCAAGGCTAATAATTAAGCAGATGAATCAGAGTCGAGGCCATGCTCTTTCTCAAACAGATATGGTCTTTGTCCTCCTATAACCAACTTTTATTGGTGCTGTTAGTGACTTTGATGAGGTTCTGTTGAAATGAAAAAATGAAACATTAGTTACTTCTACCACTTGAACAGAGGCTCCAAATTCTCCAGAGGCAGAAATGCTTCAGTTCAGAGCTTGTGATAGTGTGAGGGAAGATTGTAGTGCTTATGAATATCATCAGAGGGCAAGAGTGTTCGAACAAACGAGAACAAATTAGGAATATGCACGGTTTTACGTTGATTACGTATCAAATGAAAAAAGTTACAGTGAGCCTCTGTGACAGTTAAAAAATTTAAGCCATGACTCAAAGTTCAGCACAGGGCACGCGAGTGCATCACAGTGTTTCTAAAGAGCTAAAGCAGGACAAAGAGATAAATAATGCACTTCTTTAGGTGCACTGTACCATTCATTAATAAATGAACTTGCCATTAAAGCTTTCTCTGGTTTCTTACTAATTAATATTTCCACCTAGATTTATTATTTTGTAATAACTCTTGATTCATTGGATCTCTAATTGACTTTGAGCAAGTTATCAGAAGATAAATCAGAAGAGTTTTCTCTGCTGTTCTGGATGTGAGCTACTTTTTAAAATTCCTCTGATATCTAACTTTTTTATGATCCAAAAGATGTCAGAGGACGTTTTGACAGCCCCTGAAAGATTCACAATCGTCGGACAAGCGAAACTTTCTGGGATGTCTGGAGATAGTGTGGGCTTTTGGGTGTGAACACTGCGAGCGTGATTGGGGAATCTCCACCTTCTTCTCTGCCTAATGTCAGCAAGAGGTGCTCTCATAATTTATAAGACACTTCATCATGAAATTTTGATGAAGAATGCTGGAAAGGGTTTAGTTTCCACAAAGAAACTGTACTGGGTCAGGACCCAAAGTGTGCAGCCAGATTGGTCAAACAGTTTAGAAGAATATTAGCTGTGGTCCATGTGTCCCTGTAAACGGGTCTTAAGGAAATTTGAGCTGTGTACTTATTATTCAAGATCACCATTGGAAGGTTTGGGCATGGTTGATTTCTTACACAGGGTGACCCAATAAAACCTCCCACATTTTAAAGGTAAATAAAATAAAATATTGACTTGTATTTGTATAGCACTTTTTTGAATTGACATTGTTGCAAAGCAGCTTTTTTTTTTTTCAGTAAACAAATTTGGTTTGAATTTAAATTTTAAAATTGTTCAAGGTAATCAAAGTAATGATTGCTCACATTCAGCTTTATTCAGTGCAGTTTTTGTACACCATGTTTTAAAGATGACATCCTCCAAATAATGGCCTTCATTGTCTACACTTGGAGGATATTTCTGAAGGCTTCCATGGCGCGACGGGTCGTGTTGGGTGGATCAGCTGCTAACTTATAAAAGGGATTTATCTTTAACCGTTTTTTTTTTTGTTTGTTTGTTGGTTTGTTTGCTCTTTTAAACTTTGAAATGTAGAAGGTTTTTTGGGTCACCCTGCATTTTGATATGAAGACAGTGTGAAACTTAGTGAAGTCTGATGAGCTGTGCTTTATATTTGTCTTCACGTGTTAAAGCTTCTCTTGCTTTATGGATCTGCATAGTGCTGATTCTTGGATACTTCATTCAGTATTTTTATTTTATTTTTTTTGAAGAGAGTGGTGTAAGTAATGGGTTCTCTCAAATCATGGAATGGCAGCACAGTCTCCAGAAATAAACCCCATTAAACTGTTTTAGATGAGCTGAACAGAAGAGTGAAGACAACGCAACCAACAAGTGCAACACATTTGTGGGAGCTTCAGCAACAGTGTTGGGTAGAACTTCTTCAACAGTTGATTTCCATCATTGAAAGAATGCTATGAGTGTGTTCAGCTGTAATAGCTGAAAATGATGATGACTTTTTGGAAACTGGAAAAAAGGAGGTGTTGTGAAACTATTGACCTGTAGTGTGTAACTGCTTAATTTCTTCTTGAATACATTACATACACTATCTTTCTGGTTAGGGTTGCTGGTCAAATGAGTACCTGTGTAAGTCCTTGAAACTTTTTTACATGACCTGATGCTGCTCTCTGATTGGTTGCCATCAAAATTGTGGTGCTCTCTGCACCGCAGACACTCCCACCTTTATTGATAGCCAGTTTGTATTGTTTAGTTAAGTCTTTTTATAAGGGCAGCATGGTGGCGCAGTGGTTGGCAGATCTGCCTCACAGCAAGAAGGTCCTGGGTTCGATTCACAGCTTGGGCGTTTCTGTGTGGAGTTTGCATGTTCTACCTGTGCTTGCGTGGGTTTTCTCCGGGAACTCCGGTTTCCTTCCACAGTTCAAAAACATGCACAGTAGGCTAATTGGCTGTTCCAAATCACCCCTGTGTGTGAGTGTGAATGGTTGTTTGTGTGTGTTGGCCCTGAGATGGGCACCAGCCTCCCTGTGACCCTAATTAGGATTAAGCGGCTAAGAAAATGAACGAATGAATGAAAACTCACTATCCATCATATTTATATCTGGCAGCTGCCATTACAGGTAACTTCTCTTCTTTTGCTGGCTGACCATTACTGTCAAGATGGCAGCTTCAAAACTTTGAACTGCTTGAGAAAGCATCCTAGTAAAGATTATGATCAAAGATAATCCAAAGAAAATTCTCTTTTTTTGTGTTGACCTGTACCTATGTAATGCTAGTCATTTCCAGCTGTTCCCCGTATGGACCTGAGAAGCTCCGGGCTTAACCTGATGAATATTTACCTTTAATTGTCATGTATGAAAATAAAACCAGTCCAGTCGTGTACATTCTAATGCAATGTTTTTATTACCAGTGTCTGGCATTGTTCAGAGATTTGCAGCAGTTTGTATGTAGGATATAACCTGAGTACACTCCTCCACACCATCTTTTCTTTATTAAGCTGCATAGGTGATGAAGAGTAAGTGGTTAAAACGAGTTAGTATCGAGGACTCTAAAGGCTTCTGCACTTAAAACCAATTTTTGTCTAACTATACAGCACATCGTGCTTGTTTTCTGGGTGTAGATCAATTCAAGATGGAGGTTAAATGTGATTTTTCAATAAAGAATCCTCCCGGACATTGTAATTCAGTCCAGGACTGAGGTCTGTGTGTCTTCTCTTCGAGCTGCAAACATGATTTATTGTTGTTGCACTGGTGTTGTTTTGGCTTCCCATTGGACGCTTTTGTTCAGTCGGCACTACAAACTGATGCCGAGAGAATTATTACTCTCAAACTGTGTGTCAAGAGGCGGGCTGACTGATTTATCTGCCAAGGACAGAGTTTAGCTTTCTGTCAGTTCTTTAAAGAAATAAATGAATGAATGAATAAATAAAAAAATAAATAAGTAAATAAATAAAATCTGAGCTTGTTGTTTTATCTTGCAGTTGGAAATAGGAACACTATTATCAAGGTACTTATCTTAATTAATGCTATTTATTTATAATCCACTTTATATTATATTAATTACTTTTATATAGGGTGACCTATTACCAAAAATAGTACAAGTTAAGGTTTTATTAAAGTCTTATATGGATGAATAAGAATAAAGTCATGTTCTTGGCTGCGAGTTGTGCTCACAGAAACAGAGTACACACGATTTCCCTGTGTATTAAATGACTATACGGAGTTTCTTCACTGTTATTATCACTGATCTGTTATGTACAGACAAACTAGACTGCTTTCTAGTCCTAAACTGAGTGTCATAGCAGAACATGCACAAAACCACAAATGAGGAAAAGGGGAGATGTTTTTTTCACTTTTTCACCCTTAAATGTTGTTACATTGTTGAATAGCCAGGTTGGATGATGCCAGAGTGTCAAAAAATGAGGTTGGTGCATGTTTAAGTTCCCTCTGGGCTGTTTAAGCTGGCCATAAACAGAAACCTTTGGCCTTTTGATTAGCGGGCCTTCCCTACTTCCCCCCCATGCACAGGAGAATCTCCACCTTCCAGCAAACATGGAGTTTTCAGGCAACCAATCAGAGCTGAGTAGGCACAGAGAGCAGAAAGACCAAAAATGAGAGGGGGAAGCCAAACAGGCCATCCAGCACGTGCACTCAAAAACAGCGTCTTTAGAAACAAGTGAAGAAGCAGCTTCCTGAATAACTGTGGGGATTTCTGGAGTCACTGGTGTCCGAAATAAAGAATAAAACTGTGAAAATGGTTTAATATCAGACAGATATGAAAATGAAAGTTATTACCAATGTAACGTTTGGCGTCTGTACTCCTTGTACACTGAGACCGTATGTGTCTACTAGTAAACTCTCAGTGATCCTGAGTTTTAAACCAGGGACACAATTGGATACCAATAATTCAATATAAATTAGTTTTTGTGTCCTCTACCAGTGTGTGTGTGTGTGTGTGTGTGTGTGTGTGTGTGTGTGAGAGAGAGAGAGAGAGTGAGAGAGAGATTGCTCTGTAATAAATTTAGCAGTCAGTAGAGCTTGCCTTGGTATTGTGTTTTGGATTATTTATTTATTTTGTTGTTTATTTTGTATTTATTATTTTGTTGGTTGTAAAACTTTTTAAACAGTGCTGTTCCTAAAAGCCAAGACGAATAGCATCTATGAGACCCAGCATGTACTCTTGCCTTAGTGCCGCTATTTTGGTTACCTATTTGTACCACAAACATTCCTTTCTGAAAGAGCGGGCTTCTTACATGCCACGGATATGTTGCGTGCTCCGTGTATTGGTGGATTTGTTTATACACATGCTCTCGTCTTTCGTCGCTTTGTTTTCAAATATTCTGAATGCTCAGCAGACTGTGTTGTTCTTTCGAAAGTACACAAGCAAAAGTTTTTTCTGGAGTTGTACGATTAAAAATCAAACATCGTACAACTCCAGAAATCAAACATCACACACGTAAAGATAAACAACTTTCCTTCCAACAAGAAGGAAAGTTGTTTATCTTTACGTGTGTGATGTTTGATTTCTGGAGTTGTACGATGTTTGATTTTTGATTTCTGAAATTGTACGATTAAAAATGGCCCCTTCTTCTCTCAGCGTGGGTTTGTGTACGTGTTCGTGTCTAGCTTTTAAGTGCTATGTGCAGCTGTGAAAAAGGAAAGAATAGTGCGGTAGAGGAAGGTGAGGAATCTGATACTTCCTGCCACTCCAAGCATCCACTGTTGCCAAACAGAAGCATGGCCTTGCCACTGCGAACACATTATAAATCAATTATTTATGGAACCGAGTCAAGAATGCTTTAATCTTCCTCTTTTATCCAATTAGACTGCCTAAGCACAATAACGCTCCTCCGGCTCACATGCGACATGCACCGCCTCTTTCGTCTTTCCCTCATTCTTTCCTTTTTATTCTTGCTTTTCTTTTTGAGAGAGAGACAGAGAGAGAGAAAGAGAGAAGATTCTGAGGGATGGTGGGGAATAAAAAAAGAAAAGAGGCTGTGTAAAGTGTAAATGAACTTCCCTTCCCCACTCATTCTTTTTATAAAGGAGCTGTTTGAAGATTTAATATGAAAAATTGCCCAGTGCTTTTTTTTTTCTTGAGCAGTGGGAGGAGGTCGGTGCCAATGCAGTCAGGAGGTGTATTAATGTGAAGTGAATCTCCTTTCAACCCCAGGGAATCAATCTGGTGCCTGTGTAGTAACTTTATTTGAACTTCATTTGCAACATTTGGTACTATATTATATTATATTATATTATATTATATTATATTATAACATATTATAACATATTATATTATATTATTACATATTATATTGTATTATATTATATTATATTATATTATTACATATTATATTTATTAAATCGCTGTTCTAAAAAGATATGCCACATTGAGCTTGGTAATCACACTTTTGACGTGTTATTCAGAACATTTGACTGACCAAATTAATTTTTCTACATATTGTGGAGCACTAATGGAGTCGAATGTTCCCATCTCATTATTATGACCATTTTGGGAAACAGCTAGAGACATGCACTCGTAATCTTCCACTGAGACTGAGTAACAGAGAAATGTCACTCACAGCCATGGGGCACAGACCTGCTAAATAACACACAGACACACACACCCTTTCTCTCTCACTCACAGGGAACTGCTGAGTAACCTATGACTAGCAAACTTCCCAAGCAGGGGTTTGCCTGCAGCTTGCCTCAGTTGATGTCACATATTTTCTCAGAGCTCATATTTAAAAACACCCTGATTTTATTTTTATTATTGTTCTTCTTTTGTGTGTCTTCTTTGATGACATTATTTTTGCCATGTCTTTCACTTATACTCCGAGACATCTAAGACAGTCACAGAGCCACATACACAATGGACAATGCATAGATGCCGTACCTTATTTTGCAGGACCTTGTTTTTATTTATTTATTTACATTTTAAATATATATCATATTTCTGTATTTTATATGTATGCATGTACAATAACAATAAGGGTATTGGTTTACACACCCACACATTCACACACACACACACACACACACACACACACACACACACACACACACACACACACACACACACACACAC
>JBCNYH010000006.1:12638642-12657034 GCA_039654325.1 Tandanus tandanus | reverse complement strand
ATATATATATATATATATATATATATAGACCAGATGTGTGTGATACTCCTGCACCAGTTCATGTCTTTTAGTCTGTGATGTGCTTGAACTTTAGCGATAGCCTTGAACAGTAGCTTTAAATGATGCAAGAAGCCCAGAGAAGAGAAATAGCTGAAGAACTGTGGAACAAAGTTGAAAATTAATTCACAATATCTCATATTCTTTTTATACAAGAAGATTCCATCTGTCCTCAGATGTGTCAATTTAAAAACAGCTCAAGATACGCTTATCTAAAGCCCATTATTTCCTGATACTGTTAATTAAATTGCCAGCATCTTTAATTGGTTTGAAGATATTGTTGCATTGATTTGGAGACATCTTAAACCCGGTTAAAGATATCTTCTTCTCAATTAAAGCTATCCAAATGCCTTGTCCTACAATACACAATTAGAATTTTTAGTGCAGTGGGATCTGTTGAGACAAAACTCTGCACTGACTCCACTTCCTCAGTTTCCTTTATCTTTATTAAAAAGAGCCACGTTCTGATGGGACTTAAGTGACACTCAGTTCTTATTAAATGCATCATAGTGAAAGTGAATCGATGTTGATTAATTTAAAGGCATAAAAAGTATGTCTGTGCTCCATTCTTTGAAGCCATGCCCTTTTATAAATTCTACATTCTGCATGTCATATATTATGGGCGATCTTATCTTCAATCAAATATTTAAAATGTATGTATATAAGAAGTGACAATAGTATCTAGCTGATGCATTGTGCATTGCATCTGTGTTAGTAATGGTATATTGATCTCTCCTTTTCCCCAGCAGGGAATTTCACACTATATTAAAGGACTGACCTTAATAAACGCCTTAGATTTCTTCAGTTGTAGGGCAACTGATCACTTTACCCTTTTTAAAATAGGATAAAATCACAACACTATAAAGGGGTAAATTCCCTTGAGATGCTATCAGTCTAACTTTAGAAGTGTTCCTCATATTCAGTTTTCATTTGACATTGATTATAAACTCTTTCATCCAGCAGACACCATTCTAGATCAGATCTCTGTGGAGAATAATCAGCACCAGATTCATCTTTAAACAGGGGGAGGAGGATAAGGGGGTGTTCAGGTTTTTTATGTTTAAAAGATCAATTAATTGTTGCAAAAGAAGTGTTTTTAATGCTACTTTTCTTTACAGCCTTCATCTTTGACTTGCTATCAGTGGAACTGACACAAAAATTTCTACAGTTCTGAGATGGGAATTTTTAGATACTGAAGTTAGTGTCCTTCACATGGTTTGGCTGTGCCAAAAATAATGATATTATATACAAAAAAATAAAATTATAACATTTGCATTCACCAGCCACATCAATAGAAATGCATGTACTCTACTCTTACAGTAGCAGCGCGGTGTGTAAGTCATGTATTCAGGTCAAGAGCTTCACTTAATCTTCACATCTAAAATCTGAATGGCAGGAAAATGTGAGCGCAGGGATTTTGACCATTTGTTGTTGCTGCCAGAAAGGATGATTTGAGTATTTCAGAAACTGCTGATTTCCTGGGATTTTCACATACCAGTCTCTTGTGAATTTATATATTTAAAATGCATTTCAAAGCATTTTGTAAAGTAAAAGAGGTGAAGATGTAAAGTTAAAAAGAAAAACAGGGAAACAATTAAGGCTTCCAAAAATAAAATCAGGAAATAAGAAAATAGGAAGTGTGTGAGGGGGGAAAACCGAGTGATCGTACCATAATTTAAATAATATTAAAGAAATCTAAAGTAAGGTACTAGTAACCCACAAAAATGTCTTAGTAAGTGAAAATATCTTAAATATAGCCAGATTTGTCATGCAGTTTATATTATAAGATAACAGTGAATCAAAGAGTGAATTATTAAACACCTTTTAGACATTTTTTACCCTAATAATTCTAATGACAGTTAATTAAAATTTTTAAACTCCTATCTCAAATTAAATACCAAAAATAGCTAGAACTTGTTTATTCTTCGCTCTACTTGCTTTTGTTATAATCATATAATAGAAAACACTTGATGTTGGACTTTATTTAGAGTGTTTGACTTTACATGATATTTGACTTAATACTTGATATTTGACTTTGTATTTCCACTTGCTACAACGTTTTTTGTTGTTGTTTGTTTTTTTTTTGTTTGTTTGTTTTTTTGTTTTTTAGTAAAAACTTTTAGAACTTTTTTTTTTAATATATGGATTAAAAATATTTATTGTTAATGTTAATAGTGCATACAAACAAAAAAAAGGCTTTTTCACCACTTGGTAATGTAGATAGTTACTGCAAGAAAAACAAGGTATTTTTTTGTTGGTTTCTTTGTTTGTTTTGTTTAATAATGCTTATTTAAGTGCTAGGTAAAAAGATGGATTTTCAGCTTTTATTAAAATATATATAGCACATGACTTGATCTGTTCAGGAAAAATCAGTGAAAGTTCATTCCACCACCTGGGTGCCAGTACAAAGAACAGTTTTGATGCATGTCTTCCTTCTATCATGAGGAATGATGGGTGAAGAGAATGTGCAATAATGTGAATTTTCTCCATGAGTGCTTCTGAATGATGTTCTTTACTAAATACTAAGTAGCATCTGCCAAAGCATCTGTTAATCAGTTATAGTCAGGAGAACTGTACAGCTGTTCTGAGGAGAAAAAGTGTTTCAAGACATATCTTGTACGTCTGTGTTTATGAACTTGTGTGTTTTTATATAATCCATCTTTAGGTTTGGAAACGTGTTTGAGAGGGTATAATGTGTGTGTGTGTGTGTGTGTGTTTTGCAGGCCGCTGTGCGAGCTGTGGGGAGAACGTGGTTGGTGAAGGTACCGGCTGCACTGCCATGGATCAGGTCTTCCATGTGGACTGCTTCGTGTGCATGACCTGCAGTTCCAAGCTGAGAGGCAAACCCTTCTACGCTGTGGAAAAGAAGGCTTACTGTGAGCCATGCTACATTGTGAGTGTGATTAGTGACCCCTTACACACACACACACACACACACACACACACACACACACACACACACACACACACACACACAGTCCTTTCGAGAGAATAAAATGCTAAAGATTTTTTAAAATAATATTGATGTACGATCTATAGTGACATAGCAATGTTTACAAGGTTTCTTGCACATAAGAGTTCCATGCAGCATATTAGGATTAGACCTTAAACATATTTTCTATGTTAGGTGGAATTTGATTTAACTAAGACAAGTCTTAGTTGCATTTGCATTTACCCAAACCGCAACCAATACCATGGAAGAACACAGACATCTTTGTGTGCCATAGTATTACAATTTTCCTTCACTGGAACTAAGGTTCTCATCTCATCTCACCTGGTTCTGCATCTCAGTGCCCCAGTATACAAAGTGCAATGTGTTCATGGAGCAGCTGAGTTCAATGCTGGAGTGATGGAACTCATGGGGGAGTCCTCACCTCAACCCCACCAAACACCTTTGGGATGTGCCCCAGGCCTCCTCATTTAGCATCAGAGCCTGACCTGACTAATGCTCTTGTGGTTGAAGAAGTGTGAATCCCCACAGCCAAACTCCAAAATCTAGTGGAAAGCCTTATGAAAGACTGGAGATTATTGTTACTGCAGAGGGGGCTGAATCTAGAATGTGATATTAAAAATTGACACATGGGTGTGATGGTCAGTCGTCAACACACATTTGGTCATATAGTGCATGTCATGCTGAAATTTAGTTTGAATATACACTAAACAATTATGTAATACAATTTGAAGCCATTTAAAGTCTTCAAAAGCTATGGGCAGGGGGGGGTTTACATTTTTTCAAGGTTGCCTTAATTTTTGTGAGTGAACTACACGTAGCTGCTGTGTTGAATAAGGAGTCTTGTAAATCAAAATAAGCAGCTTTGCAACCCGAGTATGAATACACCTTACTTACTTTCCAACCATACATATTGATGTAATTTTTAAACTTCATCCTCTGACTTGTCATTAACTGAATAAGGCTTACCTGCAAAATACCTGCACATTCTTCTGTTCTGTTAGTTTGCGTGCTTTATGAAACTTTCTTCCGTATTCAACACATCCAGAATTCTTCTTTGGTTATCTGCTCGGTGTTTACGAAAGCCTTTTAAAAAATTTTATTTGTGCTAACAGATAGCATAATGCTATTCTGTTTCATTCTAAATAATCAGACTTACACTCTCATAATCGTTCACCTTGGATAAAGCATTGCATCCATGATAACCCTCAGTTAGCCTGTAGTCAAATCCACACTACACCACACTAGATCAGATTAGACAAACTGATCACTCGCATGCAAAGGCCTGCATAGCATGTTTAGCTTCGTTTGGAGGTTTATCTGATAAGCACTCCTCGCCTGGGCGAATCGCACTTCAGTTGTGGAGCAGGTAGTAAAATCACATTAGAACGCCAGATAGGATTATTTGCCTTTGTAGATTGGAAACCAAATAATACTCATCTGTCTTTCTCTGTTCGCCTTCCTTTTTCTGTTTTGGTTGCTGAAAATATCTGATGAAATTTAATGTCTAAGTTCCAGTAATTACAGACGCTTTCATTTCGGGCACCAGCAGAACTCAGGAACTTTTTATGAAAGCCTTATGAAACTTTTTGTCTTTCCCAGAGCTCAGGGTTGTGCAACAAGCACATAACTCACAACAGTCAGCAATGAAACATAAAATGAATCATCTTTTCATTTTTTTTTTTCCTCAAACCACCATTCACATTTGTTACTGTAAAAACCACAGTGTTTACAGTAATACGCTCTCACACATGGCTTCTCTTCTCCCAGAGACTCTAATTAGCATGCATTAGACTAAACAGGGATTCTGTGGCCAGCAGCTTCTCAATAATGCTACAAGCTGTTATTTTGTGTCTCTTTTATAAAATGCACATGTACAGTGGCTTGCAAAAGTATTCACCTGCTTTTTTTCTATTTTGTTGCCTTACAACTTGGAATTAAAATAGATATTTGAGGGGATTTTGTCAATTGACTTACACAACGTGCCGACATCTTGGAAGGTGCAAAAGATTTGTTATTGTCAAGCAAACAAGAAATAGTACAAAAACAAAAAGCCTAATCCTTATTTGTACTGTTTCACAACTTTGTCCCTGACCTGTTTGGAAAGCCCTTCGTGGTGTCGTTTGCTTAGTGGTGCCTCTTGGTTAGTGGTGATGCAGATTTTGGGGCCTTTCTGAACAGGTGTATACATACTGAGATCATGTGACACTGACATTGCACACAGAGGTGGACTTTATTTAACTAATTTTGTGACCTCTGAAGGTAATTGTTAGCACCAGATCTTATTCAGAGGCTTCACACTAAATTGGGTACATATGTACATGCTAGTTTTTTCCCCACTTCACCAATTTGGACTATTTTGTGTAAGTCCATTGCATAAAATTCAAGAAGAAACTACATTTAGACTGCAGGTTGTAAGGCAACAAAATAAGAAAAATACCAAGGGGGTGAATACTTTTGTATTGACAAAAGTATGCTGGATGCACTGGAAAGCCAAAGGTGTCATTTTTTGTAGAATTTTGTTTCAATTTTTTTTTTTTTTAGATGACAGCAAAGCCTATGAGTGCCTACTTTTTGTGAGCAACCTGCTCCTGCACTAAAACCCTTATTTATGTATTAAACCTGTCAATGACTTAAAAAATACACTGCATACCAACAGTGAGATGTGAAAAACAGTGATTCCTGATGTCCAAACCTCCTTCACACCAACCCTAAAAAACGCATTTTTGGAGATTCTGCCACTCAGTCATTTGTTAAAAAAAAAAAAAATGAAAAGGTGGCAAAGATGAGTTTTGACCTCAGTCCACCTTATGTTCCGAACTATTCTGTGAGATTCAAGTACTGTCTTATTCTGTATAGTGTAGACTTTAATATTATGCTGTGTCTTTCACAGTGAATTCAAGATATACTTTAGGTCAAATTGCTCAGCATGGAAATCAGTCAAAAATTAATTTACATTTCATGTTAAAACTAGACAGGCCTTTCCCTAAAGCTGCTGGGAATTTCATTAGTGAGTAGTTATGCTGCTTACATGAACAGGCAGTACAGTCTGTGGGCTTGGCTTATTTCCTCCTCAGGAAGATGTTATTTACTGAGGCATTGCTGTCTACCCCGGCTTCCTCTTTTACTCCACCACTTCTCCTTAACAAATCGGAAAATTACTAAAATTGGTGTAGCACCAAATTAATATTCAAAATGTGGTCATTTCTTTTAAGATTTTCTGCACGCTTATGTGCTGCATTGTGGTTTCTGGGTTGAATTTATAACTTTTTTGTGCTTTAGGTAATACTATTGGAGTTACTGAAACAAACATCTTACTACTCATCAGTAGTAATAATATTAGTGCTAGTATTTTAGATATTAAAATGTTGCTTTTGTACTGCTCAGTAAATATACATTACTTTGCTTAATAATTACATATTTTATTTAATATGTATTTTGTTTCATTCTAATTTAGGATTTCCGATAAGAAAATTCCCCAGCTCATTTATTTTTGGTGTGCATGGGGGGAAAAATGAAAGAATAAGAAATTAACCCTGCAAATGATGAGAGTATGCAAAACTCCATACAGACAGTGATCCAAGTTCAAGATGAAACCCTCGAGCCATGAGGTGACAATCCAGAATTAATCGTATTACTCACAAATGGACGACATATCTTTACTATGAAGACATTTTACAAAATCAGAAAGAGTGCCGCTTAGACAGGTCAGCACAATCATAGCACTTCTGGAACATAATGCATGTCGAACATTGAGCTGTCGTTAGTGTACTCTACTGTGCACTGAGAATGCCTGCAAGGCCAAGAAGAAGCACAAGCCATGTACCCATTGCCTTTTTTTTTTTTTTTTTTTTTAAAGCACAATGTTAGCAGCAACTAACAAACACCTCAGTACTGACAGCTTGCAGGTGACCATAAAACCCACCTTATAGTTTAGTAGCAAGGCAGTGAATAGGGAGAACAAGTCAGAGAAATGATGAGGGCAGACACTCAAGAAAGATGGAATTAATTTAAAGATTGTTGTGTGTTCTGGCTGTCCTTCAAAAAGTATTCCATTTCCTGTCTGAGTGATGAGTGGGTGGCTGATACATGACATGCATTCTCTTATTCAATTAAAAAACACTTAGGACTCTTTGAATATATGCCACTTCTCCTTTATTTCTTTTGAAGTAATTCCTGAGATCTAGTTTTAGCGAAACTTTCACATACACACACACACACCAATCAGCTGTAATATTAAGAGCACCTCACTGGTCTGTGGCTAGGCAGCCCCATAGACAACAAGCTGCAATATACTGTGTTCTGACACCTTTCTATCATAGTAAGTGTTAACAGTTTCAGTAATTTGCGCGACAGTAGCACTTCTGTGAGACATACTAGACGTACTAGTAGCACAGGACAGACATACTAGCTTTTGCCCCTGACACACATCAGTGAGCCATGGGCACCCATGACACTCTTGCCAGTTAACTAGTTGTTGTTCCTTGGACCACCTCTGTTTGGTACTTACCACTGCATACTAGGAACTCCACACAAGACCGGCTGTTTGGTAGATTATTAGACGCAGTTGTTTAGCCATCACAATTTCACCCTTGTCAAAGTCACTCTGATCCTAACACTTATATGTAATATGAAATATATATATATATATTTATATATATTTATATATATAAATATATACATGAACAAAATGGTGGTCTAATTCACAACTGTGCACTGAAGATAAGGTTGTTGTCACTGTATCCAGTTATCCACCAAGCCTGGGGCAGTTTAGTATATACTACATGGGAACATCAGCAAAAAAAGTGCACTGAAATTTTTATTAATCAAGCAATTTATATTTATCAAGGGCTGTGTAACGGTGGCCCTTTAGCTCGTTTTAAGTGTTTTACATAAAGTATAAGATTTTACTTATATATATATTTTAACCATACAAAGACAGGTCGGGTGCTTCAAGCCAAGCACAGTGTCAGTAATAGTGTCTGTTTAGCCTACTTATTCAAAGTTTAATTCTACACTGAAATGACAGTAAAATTTTCATGTATACTCCATAGAAACATATATGGTGTATTTTTTCATTTTAAATCATCATTATGATGTTCGCTGCTCCAAGAGGCTGTAAGAGACTCTGAATGTCCATCTTTTTTATTAAGACATTAACAACTTGGAATAATGTTAACGTCACATAGAGGCCAGTCAGACTTTTCTTCTCACGTGCAGTATATAGTTATATAAATAATTATCTTGTAGTCCTCATTTGAAGATTCTAACACAGGGATCTCCAACATGTTCCTGGAGAGCGATCTACCTTACTGTATACTTTGGCTCCAACCCTAATCATGCACACCTGACCATCTGATTATCGTCTTAAGACTTTCTTGATCAGCTGAAAGTTTTTTTAATTTTGGTTGGAGATGAAACCTGCTGGAATGTAGCGCTCCAAGAACAGCTTTGGAGACCCCTACTGTAATGTATTCCATTTGTTTCTACTATCAATGTATAAACTACCTTTGCACAATCCTGAATCAGCTGCTCTTTAAGTCAGCCCCATTCGAGCACCACTCCGACTGATTGTAGCTGTCTACTGTGGAACTTTTCCAACTTACACCCATGCATTAAAAAGGGCTGGGATAATTTAAGAACTTTACTTATGCATTTCATCAGCATAAATGTTCTTCTGGCGCAAGATCAAAAGGATGGGGGGAAATCTGAATTTCTTAATGAAAGTAATTTCTTCTTCTCTTCCTCCCATCCTCAGGGTCATACGCCTCTGTACGATTAGAGAAGCATCGTGAGACTCAGGTCTCTGAAGACACGTGCCAGGCCCCGTAGAGCTGGGGAAAAGTTGAAATGAGGCCGGGATGTTGGTCTAGGAATCTAAGAGGAGAGCATAAGAGTTGTAGTATTTATTGATGGGTTTATTTGGTGTATCCGCTTTTGTCAGTCCTGCAAGACTGCTGCATGGGCATCTGTACTCAGTGCTTCTGGGTGTCTCTTTAGCTATAATGTACTTAGGAAAGACACAGAGAGAACCTGTTACACACATCATCTCTGTATCTTTTTAAGTTAATTGACAAAATGTTGAATTTAAATGTGGCTACTCATTTATGTAGACAGGTTTTCTCCAGGAACACAGACAGAGGAACTTTATATTATCAGATATTGTCTTTTGACTATGGTTAAACAAAGCAGTCCAGCATTGCAATCCAGTAATACTTCTCTTTCATCAAAAAGGAATATATGATATAATCTATTAAAACAAGAGATTTTGCATATTATGTAGAACACTTCTCATTTTGTTAACCTGCTTCCGCTTGCTGAGGGCTTTCAACACCGCTACTAGATACCATTCATTCCTTTTAGTAACGGACAGGAAAGATGTAGCCTCTTGATCTGCTTCCTAGTCTCTCGTCCTTTTATCAACCTCAGCCTTGGAACTGATCCACAACGCGCAGGGCCAATAATCAGCCATTGTGTCCTGGTGTTTCCTCGCTCCTCATTACAAAGGCCTTAGCCCTGCTTGTTTGAATGCAGTGTAATAGAGATAAACGTCCCTGCTATTTAACTGATCTCTCTATTTGCATGAAGTGATTGCTGATCTAGTTACTGTCACAATGTAGTCTTGGTGCATAAATATTTTTTTCTTTAGCCAAAGTGCACAGAGCTCCATGCTCAGTCCATGCCATCTTGTAAAAGCTAATGAGACAGCGGCTGCTTGTTTGCTTACTATTTACTGCTGAATAGATTTGAACCATGCTGGAATTGTAGGTGTTATACAAATTTAATAAGGAGTTTCAGCCTTACAAGATCAAAGCCAAACCTGATTATTATTGTGCATATACTGATTTCAGAGCCTCACACACTCTTGGACTTATATTATAATTGTACATAAAGGTTTTCATCAACCGACTCGTTGCAAAATAATCTAGTGGGAATTTCTGAACTGAAAGAGACTCGCGCACACGCACACACACACACACACACACACACACACACACACACACACACACACACATATGGGGGGTGCATTTTAATAGTACCATCCTAAATTCCCAGAGTCAACAAGCACTCTTCTAGCTTCTAAAATTCCCAACAGTTTTAGACATGGCCATGGAGTCAAATCACACAGGGGCTGGTGAGGAAAACAGTGAGTTCCCAGGGCTGCTTGTGGTGTTTCATGATTAGGAGACACATTGTTATTCCAACAGCAAAAAAAAAAACAATTTAGAGGTCCTGCAGTGTAGAGATCAGTCTCCAAATAATGGCAGTAAAAGGGCTGTGTGTACAGTAGAGCTGTTTAAGGTGCACATTCACTTATCAGCTATATTAAATCAACATGAAATGCCGTGTTATCTCTTAAAAATAAAATGCAATCGGACAAAAGGTCATTCTGAAACCATTTGCTTACTCCTGTACATGAGCGTCAATGGCCCCTGCACTGGGCGTGATGATATTAGTAACCAATTGCCATCTTTTTTATTTCTTTTTACATGTCAGTGTTGCACCGCCAAGTTTTCATGCATGTGCAACATTGTTCCCTGTGGTCATGTTATTGTTATTATAAACAGATACAGAACCAAAGCAAGACAACAGGCGAATAAGAGTTGCACCTGGAAACTTTTGTATTCAGCCGAAATGAACTGATAATGGAAGATAAAACACAGAGACTATTATTTCCTAGCAAATGGGCACCTTAAAGTTTTTTTTTAAATCATATTTAGTGTTCTGTTTTTAGATCCATTTACCTTCTGGCTTATTGGTGTAATGAATGTCATGTCTCTGTTTAAAAACTAAACATTTGATCATTTATGATCATTCAAAAAAAATCCATGTAGTAAAATAATAATCGAATTTTGGCAGGGAAAATTGGATAGTCTTTTACAGACAATGAAATAAAAGATGAAGTGCAAATATAGGTACGCTGTAATTAGCTCATTAGCCTGGCATTTGTAGTAGTGATGAATTGTTCACTAGATGTATTTTATGCGATATCTTTAAACCCAGCTGTGGTTGAGTTCATGTATCCTGCAGAGTGGGCTGGCAGGATGGTGCACATTAGAATATATCAGGACTCTTGGGAGAGAAGAACTAGTGGAAAAAGTGTGTCAGAGCCTGCTGATCTGCTAAGAGCCAAAAAGGAATTTACCAGCAAAAGATCATCTTTGACACATGTTTACCCATCGACATAAATATTTAGGAACACCATGATTCCCTCTTGCTGGGAGTGGACAGCTCATCCACGGGTCAGCACTTGGCCACAAACTGTTATGTATTTATCATCTCTCTGGCCTCTCTGTTCTTTTCCTCCTCCATGAGGACAGATTTTATACAATGAAGTGCAATTTTCGAAGATGTTAACAAGAGAGTAAGATGTCAGAACATGGCTGAACAATCGAATTTCCTGGTGAAAATAATTGCTACAAAGCCATGTGGTGTTAAGACCTGAGTCATCCGGCTGCTGAGGTGCAGGGTACACATTCAGAGTAGCCCGAAGCACTCTTTAAAAAAGTAAGTGTGCCTGCAATGAAAATGAGAGCAGTACAATTGCCACTTTGAAGATGATCATGTTCCAAGAGCTTGGGCTTGACCTTGTTACGACTGCTCCGTTGGAGTATTCTTGTTAAAACAATCAGATTGTAATCTAATACATGAGCCTTAAATGTTCACACTGATGGCTGTGAAGTACAGGCCAGCGTTTCTCCTGTTCATCACCTGGTAATGATCACTTTTCCTGCATGCATCCTCTAGGGTCCCTCCTGCGTATGACATAAACATGAGCTTTAGAAACAGCTGGACGTTAGGGCTTCCATAGCACCGATTAATTAGGTGAGCAAGGTGTTATGATGCGTCCATCAGAGCACTTAATTACTTTTAACTTTGCATTAATTGGACATGATCAGTGCTGGTTATTGGGCATGTTGGTGCTGGCCTTACACTTTGAGCTCTTTTTACTGAGTGAACCAGCCGAATTGCTGGATGGAGAGCGGCTGAGATAAGCATTCAGGTCCCCCCATTTAATTTGCTGTGCTAGATAATAAGTAGAAAAATGCAGGCTCCACTCTGAGATTGTGCGTTACTAAAAGGAATAATTTGACTCAAAGCTTTTGTGTCATTTACGAAGATATGGCTGATTCACTTTCCTGACTAGTAATTTCAACATCTCCTTTTGGCTTAGAAATATGCAGGTCACTGAGGTTAAACAGATTATATAGGTAATGTGCTAGCATGCCGACTTAATTGCATGTTTTATCTCTTTAGTCTTTGTACAATTGAGACATTCTGTAACATTCAAATTCCACCCGTCAATGATTTCATCTAGCAATTTACCAGACCAAGGTGTGTTGTGATTTATGACCCATCAGTCTTCTGGAGGGGGGAAAAACACCCCCCCAAAAAAACGGCAATTATTTCTTACTGTGCAGCAAGTCTTTGCTTTCGACTGCTCAAAGGAGACTTAGAATGTAGGAAGAGAATCATTGCAGAGTGAGTTCTTGATTAGTTTTGATGCGAGGACTCATTCGCACGGCTTTTTCCGTTGCATGCTGTGCTTGCCAGTGACTCGACGCTGCACTGTTCATCACGGTGTTCATTTTCCGGAGCAACGCATGGAGAGTGCTCTGAGAAAACCGTTCATATAAGTTCTGTTGAAAGCACAATATTTTTGCCTCCTGTTTACTAAGATGTCATAAAGAAAGATTGAAAGATATTTATAGGTTTAGCAAAAGTTCACCAGAGGACACTGGTGTGCCTAGAAATCCTAATTATTGATACAGCAACAAGATTTTTTTTTAGCCATGTGTCTGGGGAAATCCTTGTACACCTCATGAACACATGTTGGCTGGGCTCCAAGCTGTGTGCAAACATTTCCCAGTGTTGTATTGAAGTGATGCTCTTAGCAGCAGGCATGATGCCATCTACATTCATATGGAGTGCTGATGGACATATTCTACAGCATGGTGCTGTCAGCCTTCCAGGCAGAATGCCCATTTCAGAATTAAGCGTCTGTTCAGACACTGTTGCCATTGTTCTAAAGGAAGCCATTGGGAATGCATGGTCATTACATTTCCTCCACTTAAGAAAAGAACACACGTGATTAGTGCTTTATTTGTGTTTGTTCACCCGAGGCAGGAAGTGACACCCTCAGATTTGAAGTGCCAGCGTCTCTTTAACTTGTTTATAGGGACACAGCTTTTCCTTTTTCTTTTTATAATAAAATAAAATCATGTGTTAATACGAAAAACATTTTAATGAATGATTATACATTGTGTCCCCTCCCTTTCAAAAATACAAGACATTTCTAGGAGGACTTTCAACCCGACTGTATTCTGTGAAGTGTTTGCCCCACTGTTGTGCCGATACAGTATGTTCTGGGGCATTTTCCTGCGGATAACTTCAGGCTCATGTTTTACAGATGAACTCTTTCTCGGAGTACACAGGTGTTCCATTCCACCAACAGAATGTAAAAACCAACTTAGACATTTTGAATCATTGACTCACCCGCTCATTTAATCCTCTAAGGGTCATGGGGATGCTGGAGCCTGGAACACTGGCAGGACACACCCTGAACAACTCGCCAGACCATTGCAGGGCCAACACACACTATCACTCACACTGTCACCTAGGGGAATCACACGATCACCTGGGGGCAATTTAGAACAGCCACTTATCCTAATGTGCATGCTTTTGGACTGTTGGAAGAGACCGGAGTGCTTGGAGGAAACCCATGCAAGCTCGGGGAGAACATGCAAACTCCACACAGAAATGCTCTCACCAAACCCCGGGACTCGAACCCAGGACTTTCTTGCTGTGAGGTGGATGTGCAAACCACTCCGCCACCGTGCCACCCCCATTTTAAATTAGGGCAAACAAAATAATTGGTTTATTGCAAGTCTGGTAGAAGATTAGTCCGGATACTGCTGGGTTCTGACTCTGTGTTTTGTGCTGGTGAAAGGGACCATGGGAAAGGGGAGGGGTGTGAACCCACTGCTGGGCAAACCATTCTCACCTCTCACTTTTCTCACCTCATAAAGCAGGTGGAAATAAAAGATTTTAGCCCCTAATTTTAGAAAGAAGGAATTATATGTATGTGGCATCACTGCACCTGGTCAGTCAGTGAAGTGCATTCATCAACTTTTTCATATCACACTTCCTGTTTATTCTCTAGTAAAAAAAAAAAAAAAAAACCTCTGGGAGTTTTTTGTTTTCCCGTACTTTTTAATTTGATTTGACACTCTTTTCTCCAAGTAACACTGCCATATAGATATACATTTAGTCATCACGCAAACAACCCAACGCTCGTTTCCGGCGCTGTGCCTCCATATGGCCTCTATTCTGGCACGGCTCTTAAGCTGCAGCCTCGCTAAACAGGCAGGCATGCCCACCCTCTTCATTTTGCTCGATGTCAGATGCATACAGGCAGTGCCTGTGTTCTAGGCTTTCCGCCTTCTCCTGTTATGAAATATTCATATCTGTCTACATTAGCTTGCATAGCTTCTAATTGAGTTCTGTATATTCAGACGTGATTAACTAACTCACTGGCATTCCTCAAAGGAGAGACCCAATTAGAAGAAGCACTTGCATTGAATTGGGTTGCAAAACCCATCAGCAAGCTAAAGGAAGCGTGGTGTGCGAGTGTGTGTTGTGCTCGGAGTGCAGCTTGAATTGTTTTAGAGGGTGTAACTGCAATAATTGCATTCGTTATGAGATATATATGTGTAGTTTTTTTGCATTGTACTTATTCCATTGTCTATGAATAATTCTCTCTGTCACTTTCTTAATCTCTTAGGCACGGACAACATGCCTGAACCCCGTTTGACCCTGCAATGTCTCCGTAAGTCAGGGAGAGAGTTTATGCCTGGGTGTGTGTCACTTTGACTCTGTAATAGGAGGATGGTGCAGGGACATGTGCACAGAGGAGTCATGTTTTGCTGCTCTGTTGATTTTGCGGGAAAGGAAGTGGAGAAAGGGAAGAGGATAGGGAAGGGATGGAATAAATAGGAAAAGGAATATAAGGAAAGAAAAGAAACAGGACAGGATGGATCAAATGAGAGGATTAATATACTACATGGATGGAGAGCTAAAATTATCTATTCGAAGCTCTTTTGTGTCACGCATGATTTTGTAACTCACTTGATCCTGTGTTATGAGCTCTAACATAATAAACTAAAAGTAAATAAAAATGGGATGCGGTGACTATATCTTGTTATATACTCTTTTTGCGTATACAGCATAAACAACTACTAACTAAACTAACTCTAGCTTTCAAGTCTGTGTGAGTTGGAGATCAGAGGGATATCTGGCATGTTAGGGTCACAGTGCCATGGCTTTTGGATTGAACATTATGACTCTTAAGTAAAAGAAATGTTCGTACAAGTCATTCATCGGCCTGCCTTACAGGGATCAGTGAGCGGAGTTAAGCAGCTCTTAAATCGAATGCATCACAGACTCGGAGTGAAAGTCTGCTTTCTCTTTTACACCAATTCTGAAAGCTGCCTCCTGTCAGCCTCTTACCATTCACCACCTCTCTGAGGGTTCGGTTCAATTCCAGTTTAATTGTATAGTACTTTTTACAATGGATATTGTCACAAAGCAGCTTTACAGAGAAATGGGTGTAGATTTCAAACGAACAAGCCAAAGCTTGCAGTAGCAAGGAAAAACTCCCCAAGATGACATTCTGAAGAAACCTTGAGAGACTTTAGGAAGGTCACAGTGTGCTTGATCCCCTGCCTAGACTCCAGTGTTTAACCCATACCACAACTTTCATCCTCTGTCTGTTCCTCTACATTTACATGTATTGCCATCCCAGTTTGTAAGAGATATGTCCATGCTACATCCTTCATTCCACCTTTCCTCCACAAATTCTTTCTTTCTCCCCTTGAGGAGACGGAACTGTCCTCAATTTGGATGCCGCCATAGCCTAATGGTTAGAGAAGCAGCTTTGGGACCGAAGGGTCGCTGGTTCGATTCCTGAACCAGCAGGAAAAATATGTGGCTGAATGAGTGAGCTGCAACTTCCCTTACTCCTCCTTCATGGCTGAAGTGCCCTTGAGCAAGGCACCTAACTGCTCTCCGGGGGTCCCCGACATGTGTGGCAGCCCACTGCTCATTGTGTGTGTGCTCACTGTTTACGTGCATGTGCTCACTTTGGATGGGTTAAAAGCGGAGGAAATATTTTTTCTTGCAGGATTAATACAGTGTAGCCATGTCAAAATAAATAAGAAAAGCAGTAGATGTGAGCAGGAGTCAGTAAAAGCTTAAGCTTCACTTTGCAGCATAGTGACCTCAGTACTCTTAGCAATGTTTAAAAGATCTGGTTCATAACACATGCTTTATTTTATACCATGGTGCTGTACAGCATAAGCTTGATTCTAATTACTCTAAAGATTAATTGGTTTTGCAGCACAGTGGTGCAGTGGTTAGCACTGTCACCTCACAGCAAGAAGGTTCTGGGTTGAGACCTTGCAGGTGACTGTGGCCTTTCTTTGTGGAGGGGCAGTGGTGGCTCAATGGTTAGGGCTCTGGTTTAGTGAGCCAAAGGTCAGGGGATTAAGCCCCAGTACCACCATGTTGCCATTGTTGGGCCCTTGAGCAAGGCCCTTAACCCTCTATTGCTCAGTTGTGTAAAACATAATCATAAATTTAAGTCATTCTCCTTGCTTGTTTGTATGTTCTTTCTTTGCTTGCTAGTGTGGGTTTTCTCTGAGTATACTGGTTTCATCCCACAGTCCAAAGATTGCACATTAGGTTAACTGGCTACTCTAAATGTACTCTAAATGACCCAAGGTGTGAATGTGAGTGGGAATGGTTGTTCGTGTCTGTGATAGATTGGCAACCTGCCCAGGATCTCTGCTCTAAAAAAAAAATATGTTTTTAAACGGGATTGGTCGTCCTCTGGTGTTTTGCAAGCAGGCAGAAATTAAAGCCATATCAGTGCCATCTTGGTGTGAGACCTCTTTACTTTTGAAAGTTACACTGGAATGGAATGAAACAATCATTAAATCTGGAAATAATTAGACCTGAGATGTTCATTTCATTCAAAAACAGGTTTTTGGCCAAAATTCAGCTTTTTTTTTTTTTTTTAATAATTTCTTGTATTAGTGAAATTATTGGTAAAGTTATTTACATTTATGACATTCTGACTGTCAGCGGTAAAATTCAAATTTTTATTTATATATATTTTATTTGGCTGACACGCTTTTGCAGAGCGACTTACATTTTTATCACATTCATACAACTAAGCATTTGAGGGCTCAGGGCCTTGAGCCACTGACCTTCTGATCTATATCGGCTTCCAATCGTATTACTCAAAATTGAGTTCATCAAGATGGCCACCTTATTGCTTCACAATTAAACCCTAATGCGCAATTCAATCTTTTTTTTAAATGTGGAATGCCCCTGCCTCTTGCCCAAGGTCAGCTGGGATTGGATCCAGTTTCCCCCCCGACCCTGATGGATAAGTGGTATAAATAATGGATGTGTGCATGCTTGGATTTATTGGTTGTTGATTTATTTTCGATTGCATCAATTTTGATAAAAGTTCACCTGCAAAGTAAATTCTACTATATTATTGTTTTTTTAGTAACCACTTACACAGATATTTATATCATGTGCACTGCACAGGTTTTAAACAAGTCATTGTTTATATAGTGATAGAGTGAAGCTCTTGGTGACAAGACAAAGTTTGCTTAGCAATTTTGGAATCTTCATGGTCAGCACTTTAGAAAAGTCACAGTAAATGCTCTTTCTTTATGTTTTCATGGGAAAGTTTTCAGGACAGATATGAAATGTCATGACATATGGCATTTTTCTGTATTATTAACCTCATATAGGGAACAAAAGAAAGGCTGGTGTCTCTGTTTATAGCTGCTGTATTGTGAGCAATAACAGGAACTAACTTTTCTCATGGACTTTTCATTCCATTAAATGTAACTGTAAATGAATAAAAAAAACAGTGTGCATTTCTTTATCAAATAGTAAAATGTGAATCATTGGCATGTTGTTGTGATATATGAGGAATGAAACACTTTGGGATTTGCTGTTATAGGAAAATAATCCACTTTGGGTTTAAACTGACATTGAGCAGTATCACAGTTCCCTGTTGTTGATTATGGTCCTATAACAGCATTTTTATTGTGTTTATAAAAATTTAATTAGAAATTCATTTTTTAAAGAAATTTCATATATTATAAAGAAGGGGCAGGACTAGATTTTTTTTCCCTTCCTGTTCTTTTCTCAAATTAATATTTTCTTGACTGATTATGGTGTTTTCTATAGAGATATTGCTTTAATTTCAATTCTGTATACATTTTCCTTTTATACTACCTGTTTAAAGCAAATGTAATATAATATAAGTTGAAATGAAAATGAAATCATTCATATATAGATA
>JBCNYH010000006.1:12609879-12624026 GCA_039654325.1 Tandanus tandanus | reverse complement strand
GGGGGGGGGGTTAAAACAAGGTTTAAGAGGTTCCACAACCATTTGTTTTGACTGTTTTACCAGTAATTTAAAAATAAAAAAAATTTTAAAGTCGTTTGAGGCTAAGCATCTGTTTCATAGTTAATGCAGAAACAGATTCAAGACATTTGCGGTTTTATTAGTGCCGTTAAATGCTGATAAACAACAGCAAAGAACACATCAAACTGCACTTCACTTAACAGCCAACTTCAGTATTTACCATCCAAAGCAAATAAACCAGGCCAATAAACGTGAACCACATTAATCTTATTACACAGTACAAGGATGGTACTTGTGTATGAAAGGCGAGTTGAAATGCCTAGTTTTGGAGCTGAGACAGTGGAACATGGCAGCTTCTGTCCTGCTTATAGCCCAATGTCCTCGCATGGAGGTTTCCGTCCACATCAGTGCCTGGGAGGTTTTTTCTGCCATGTCGATAGTATTGAAAACTGAATCTGGATCCGTCTCTTTCAGTTGATGTTTTCCAATGATGTGACTAAACTAGCTGAGTGGAATTGAATAGTGACGTGCAACCCACAGTTCTGAGCATGCTCTTTTCCATGGTGCTGGTCACTACACAATTCCTTCCGCCACAGTGAAAGGACGTTATATGCTTTATATGCTGGAATACTTGTGATACTTTTTGTTTTAAAGATCAACATCAGAGGAAAAAAATGTGAAGAATTCCTGTCAGAGTAAGCAGGCGTGGGATTTAATAAAGAGAAAAAACTGTTGTGCGCACACTTCATTCAGAGGGAAATGGAAATAATTACAGCAAGAGAAAATAAACGTTTTCACACCCAATATGGAATTCACTTCCTCATGTCCTTTCAGACTAAAGCAGCATTCCCGAGACGTTCAATAGAGAGCAGAATTTACAGTCCGTATGTCTACATTCACAGCATTTGGCATTTGGCGGACACCCTTATCCAAAGTGACTTACATTTCTATGTCTACGTTTGCATGCATTTGCCAAGTGTGTTCCTTGTTGGGCGAGGTTTGTGTTAGTTCGGCAGAAAGTTTTGTTCATGCTGTAAACAGACTCTACTGGGCAAAGAGTTCCCCGTCCTGTACTTGTCAGTTCGTATCTGTTGATGTCCGGCAAACTTAACTCACGGCCGGACCACTACCTAACATGCAATGTGTGAACCGAAGATGTGACAGACATAGACCGCATGTTCAGAGGACAATTACTGACAAGGTGCGCATGGGAACTGGTGAATAATAGATGTGTAACATGGTTCCACAAGACTAAACTCACAACTTCAGTATAAGTAGAGTATAACTACAATGCATGTAACAGAGCAAAGTTTTATCCATTATATGTCTTTTTACTCTATCCGGCAAGGTGTGACTGCTGCTTAACAAACTGCATTAAACCTGAAGTTTTACTGTGTCTCACTCCTCCTTCTTTTCTGCCCAGGCAAAACAGCAGCTTGTTAATATGTTAGTCAGCTTGCATATTCAAGTCAGTGCTTTATGAAGAAAATAATCCACCTTCCAGGCGAAGAAGATAATAAATTATTCTAATTTTTATTCCAGTGAAGTTCAAGTTGAGTCGTATTATTAAATCCATCACAAATTGTTTTGCCGGAGTCGTCACTTTTACCTGATATTTTCTTGCTAAGGCTACATGAAGTCTCTGAACCTGTACAGTCTGTGGTAGGAAACAAAGGTAGTAAACATTTTTCTGCTTGATTATGTTTATAAAGTTTGTACATGTATACTTTTATATACTGGGGCCTTTCTGTGTGAAGCCTGCACGTTCTCCCTGTGTTTGTATGGGTTTCCTTCGGACACTCCAGTGTCATCCCACAATCCAACGACATGGCCTTGGGTCAACTGCCTAAATTGCACATAGGTTTATTTTATTAATTTATTTATTTATTTGGATTTTTGACCCGGCGGGGTGTACCCCACCCTCGCCCAGGCTGAGATGGGCGCCAGCCTCCCTGTGACACTAATTAGGATTAATCAGCTTAGAAAATGAATGAATGGATTATTTTGATATATTGTATTCTGGAAGGAAATCTTCTTTTAACTCATCCAAACTGAGCACACACATTCCGGAGCTCGGAGAGCAGTTGGGGGTTAGGTGCCTTGCTCAAGGACACTTCAGCCATGAAGGTGGAGGAAGGGAAGCTGCTGCCCCCCCGCCACACATTTTTCCTGTTGGATCGGGAATCAAACCAGCGACCTTTTCTTCCCAAACCCCCTTCTCTAACCATTAGGCCACAGCTTGTGTGTGAATGTGAGTATGAATGAACTTTTGAGTATGTGTTTACCCTGTGATGGATTGGTACTGATGGTGTACCCCACCTCTCACCTGAAATCAGATGGGATTGTCTCTAGCTCCCACCACGACCCTGAAGGATATACAGTATAGATAATAGATGGACAAATGGATTGGAAAGATTAAGTATGAAAAAAGAGGCTTGTTTTCATAAGATACATATTTCCCAATTTGCAACAATTGCTTTATAATATAATATCTTACACCATATGCTTGAAAATGAGTTTTTAAAAGGGGGGAAAGAAAGGAACTTGATTGTGCCATGCTTTCCCAAACAGAACATAGATTGCTGTAACTCCCAGTTGACCGTAGTTTATAACTGCATTCGCAAAATATTGCTGTACTAATCTATGATGCTCAGGGAGGCTTTATTTCCATGCTCAGTTTGTTATTTTTGAGTACCGATGTTCAGTGAGACGTGTGGAAAAAGGTCAGTGTTGTGACAGAGAGGCTGATTTGGTGCCTGAGGGATGATATTTTAGTTCAGCTGTGGACGGAAAGGCTTAATTTACCCTTCGCTGTTGGTTTTCATTTTCCTCTCAGTGACTCTGTCCTCGACAAACATGGCAATTAGCCGTGCAACGCTAGCAGACTGTTCATTAGTCTGTTTAGAAAACAAAATGATGAGATTATGCTGGGTAATTAAGCCCCCAGTTGTGCCATTGGAGTGTGTTTTTCTTCAGCATATGATGATGTTGCTGCTGGTTGGTAATAGGGGGTCATGTGGGTGCAGCTGCTGAGCAAAAGGTCATGTTATGTGGGAAGCCTTTTGGCAATAGCAACTATGCAAAATGTTGATCGTTTAACCCTCGACTTCTTTCTGTTCAACTCCATAAAATCCATGCAACTTTCCAGAAATAATGCAAATTTTCCTGTGCTTAGTGTACTGTAGTTTCTTTAATAATCACAAAAGGGTTATATTACTTGTATTTCACCCACCAAGGGTAATGTGTAATACCCACACATGCATGCTATAATGTTTTCCGATAAATAACACGTACAACAATTATTCCTTTATGATGTCTTCAGTATGCTTGTCAGGAACTCCATAAACATGATATGAAATTTTTCATTTAGTGGCTTATGACCAGGGTGCCACCGTGGCACAGTGGTTAGCATGTTTGCCTCACAGCAAGAAGGTTCTGGGTTCCAGTCCTGCGCTCAACGAGGGCGTATCTGTGTGGAGTTTGCCTGTCATTACCTCCCCACACTTGCATGGGCTTCCTCTGGGTACTCTGTTTTCCTCCCACAGTCCAAAGACATGTACATTAGGTTAATTGGCTGTTATAAATTTCCCCTAGGGGTGAGTGTGTTGGCCCTGTAGCAAGAAGGCCTTGGGTTCGAGTCCTGAGCTCAGGAAGGGCGTTTCTGTGTGGAGTTTGCATTAACCAAACTGGATCCACTGCATCCCTGATCAGTATTCAGTGTTTACTGATAGTCCATGTTCTTTGTCTATGCAGATGCCTGTGTATATATTGTACCTTTCAGACATGTGACAGTGTTGTTTCATACAGGTGTCTAACAATCTTAATCACTACAATTTTCTCCAAAAGGCATTCTGCTGGGAGTTCACCCAGCCTGGGTAATAGAACAGATGCTGACAGAGTTATAAACCTCACGGATAGGGATTTTGAATTTAGTTTGTAGCCATTTTGCATGGGAAGAAAGGCAGGCTATAGTCATGTGCTCTGCTGTGCCGCAGTTGTGATAAATGGCTCACATTCCTCAAGTGCATCTGCATGTTAGCTGTTACTGACATTTGCTTTTTTCAGGGGACCTTTAGCCGTCTGCTCGACCCTGACAACTATTCATTAATTATAAACTCTGCTTCTATCCCTCATAAACATTCACAGCCTGATTCTACTGCAATTCAGCCAGGTTGTGTGGGATAGTAACCTGGCATCTACCAAGCAGTTGCTCCTAGTTTTATGGCTCTCCTTTATAGCTTTATAACTTTATAGCCTTTTCCTTAATACTCTGAGCACTGCAACAAAAAGATTCGCCAACCTTTTGCAGGAACAGGTTTTAACCTGATCTATATTTAAGGAAATTAGAAGGTTAAATCAGCCACTGTTCCTCAAACATTGTATCATCTTAGGTACATGTATATTTAAATCCCTGTAAAGTCAACACTCTTCAGATGAACATTAGCTCTCGGTTCAACAGTTTTGCCTTCACATGGAGCATTTTCTCAGTGGCATTAATACTCTGTGCAAAAATTTTGATACTAGCAGTAGCATACTGTTCACGATCTCGGAAGCATTATTTGTCTATGTGCTAATGTTTATTGCATACTACGAGGTTGAAAATAAAAACATTCAAGGTCTTCAGTGCCATGAAGCGATTTCTGTTATTACTCCTCTTTCATTTCCCTCTAAACACGAATATTACAGTCCTTCATTTCCCTTCATTAGATCTCACCCTCTTTTGCCTACTCTTAAAGTCTAGAATCTAGATTGGCACAGGTTCATGGTCCACCTTCTTATACTTACTGTATTTCCTTAGAAATTATGGATGCATGTTTGTTATTCACTCCGTCGCTTCTCCTGGTTTACTGTCATATGGTGAACAGAGCAGTGGACTCTTTCCTAGACTGACTTCCTATATACTACAGAGAGCGGAATATCCTTTTGCTCTTTAAAGTGATTCGCTGAACTTCCTATTGCCCCTCTTTTATGCTCCCAGCATTCCCTTTCATCTTTTTTGAAAGGTGCATGCCCAGCTAAGCTAGAGGCCTGTGCAGCTCTAGCATCAATCAGGTGAACTCAGTGAAACGTATTTATTTCAGTCTCTGAAATACAATCACTAAATTAATAAATGATCAAGAGGTTTTTAAACCACAAAAGAGTGTGGAATGCTCCTCGTTTCCTCCAGGGGATTTGCGGAATCCCTGAGAAACCTTAACTGATAAGCCATTTTAGACTGATTCCTGTTTGATATGCATCACAAGCTAGATCTCCAGATCCTGCTAAATCCACTGATTTTACCCACCAAATCTCCAGGGGCGCTGCAGTCCAGCTTTAGCGAAAGCTAATAGAGTCCTTATGAGTTTACGGGTATCCTTTAATCCATAACCTTCTGCTCTTTTAAAGACAAGGTCGAGGTTAGCTGCACTTTGTATCAGTGTGGGTTCTTAATTATCTGCCTTGTAAAAAAAAAAAAAAAACGTCACATCTATTAAGCATATGAGTATAGAAAGGCAAGACACAAATACATTGAATAATTGACATGGTTCATCAACCTGAATTAAATAACCCTTTTTAACTCACACAGGAATAGATTCACATTGCTTCTGAAAAATTCCTTATTTTCATGAACTAACATGAATGCAAATCTTTTGATGTGTTTAGTAATGCCCACCGTTTTCTAGGGAAAAGAGATTATGCATGCTCAAAGATTTACTAGAAGTCACTAAATGATGACATAGACTGATTAGAATATCATGATCATTTGCATATCAAAACATGTTCCATGAATTATTTTTTTGATGACACTGGCAGTGTGTAGTTGGGAAATAGACACAAAAGAAATGAAAATTTTAATTCAATTCAGTTTTATTTATATCACGCTTTTTACAATTGACATTGTTGCAAAGCAGCTTTACACATCTAGGTCCATATGGATCATCATCAGCAGGAGCGAGGGGCTTCCAAGATGAGAACTCCAGCCAGCAGCAGCATACCAAGATGGACCACAGGACTCAGAAAGCAGAAGGATCCCAGAAGAAGCATGTGTACCTCAGCAAACACACACATCCACACACACACAGAGAGAGAGAGAGAGGTATGCTCATAACAGTGCAATGGTTAAAGAAGAGAGTTTATTAGTGCTGAGTGCAAGCAGCGATTCGGCATGACTGACTCGCAGCATAACTAAAAAGAGAACCAGAATGAAGACATACATGAGGGCACCCTGTCACTCCACTGAAAGAGTTGAGCAGATATACGCAGCATGCAGGTGGAACAAACAAAGATTGTCAGGGATTTGTTTGTTGAGAACAACATTGATTAGCAATGGGTCATTGGGAAAACACCTGTGATCAGAAATTCATTGTTTTGAGCAAAAGTGTCCAGTGATTGGTCGTTCAGAACTAGTGTTGATCAGTGATTTTCTGTTAAGACCAATGGTGAAGGGTGACTGGTTTTTGAGAGCAATGTTGATCTATGATTTGCTATTGAGAGTTAGGGTGTTCAGTATTTGGTCATTGAGAACAATACTGGTTACATCTGTAATGATTGGCCATTGCGAATGATGGTGATTAGTGATTGTTTGTTGTGAAGAGCAATGATTGGCAGTTGTGTAGAACAATATTTATCCATGATATATTAGTGTGTAACTGTAGCAGTCAGTGATTAGTTGTTCAGTGATCACTGATGGGTTGTCCTTTTTTTCTCAAGTTGCTAATTGGAAAACTTTTCTAAGATGGCACATATCACAGACACATAATCCTTCGCTATGCAGATAAATATAGAAATCATTCTTAGATTACATTTATTTGTTAGTTTCACTGCCGGTTGTTTTAATACTGAGGTTTTGTGTGTCTGGTTCCTGGAGTCTCTTTATCCAATAAACTAAAAGAAATCACAGACATATCATTTTTGGTCTCATTATTAAGATATGAATGAACTGGCTGCATGCATTTATTGATAATGTACATGGATAACAAAATAAAAGTTTAACAGTATGAATAATGTAGGTTTCTCTTGCAGAGATCTACTTTTTAAACACCCTGAATACATTTCTCCATTGCTTTTTTAAAGAGACTGGGGAAAGATGAGAAAAGACAACATGCCCATGTGGCTGAAATAACTTCTACGGCTGAAAGAGATACAAGTTTTCCTTTGAAAATCCCAAGACTGGGGATTATTTGATCATGCATAATAAGTCCAGCCACAAATGGTATTAAAGCTTAAACTGCATATCCTTTGGATAGAGAACAAAGAGAGTCAAGACACTGGTATGATAAATTATTCACATTTAACTTAACGAACTTTCCTCCTACCCTGTGTTTGAAAACGCATTGCTCCAAGAGGTTTCAGCATTTTCCATTTGCAAGCTTTTGCAGTCTCTGTAGAAACCTGTAAGATGTGAACATATTACACAGCTATACAATCCTCAGGAGACTGTACACTCCTTACAAAATACTGTTATGATTGTGTTGCTGTTGATATGGAATTATTCTCGTTTGCTCAGGTTCATTTAAATTGTCCAGATGCATATGTTTTATTATATGCATGAGAAGATAAAACCACATGCTCACTGCATTCATCTCGTCATAAGTTCCATGAGTGATACTGAATTCCTCTCTCAGTACCGCCATGCCCTCCAGCGTTCTCCTGTTCTGAAAAGCAGTGGCCTTGCTAACAATTTTGTCAAGGATTAGCTGTTACAGCCTAAAGGGATTGAAGGATTACTGTCCTGACATTTGTAAATATCAGTGGAATTTCAGTTCTGTAGATCACGACTCCTAATCAGGATGGATGGATTAACTGAGTGGTAGGAATCAATGAATTAATTAAAAGATGCTGAGATTTTTTTTTTTAATAGAAGTTCAGAGAAAGAACTGTGCTGAAACTGCTGTGCATGGTGTATTGCTTATTCAGTGCTGCAGTAAGACAAATTATGCAGTTGGTTTTGTATATGTTTGCATTTCCTTTTTCTTGGAAAGTTTTTTTAAGTACATAATTAAAAAAAAAAAATTACAGTGCATTTAAATTTCAGTACTGCTCTACTCGTTACTGTTCAAAAAGAAGCCTTTTGACTAAGAACATGGATGTTTGCTCACATTTAAATGTCTGTGTGCGATAGATTGATTGATGATTATTTTTTAATTATGATTGCTCAGAAGACATTGATTGATTGACATTCGAAACCAACACAACTCCAGTGGAGTCTGAGCAGCAGCACAGAGTGGAAAAGAAGCTTATATTAAAGGGGCAGTGTCATGGTTGTTTAAAGAAAATAGCCTAAATAACATTAATTGGGTTATCAAAAAAGACAATCATTTTTAGTGGACCTCCTTATTATACTTATGCAAATGTCGTAAAGCTACAAGCTCGATTTTGCTCTTGCGTTCATGCTCATGTGTCCACACAGGCAACCCACCCGCCATTGTCGGTGCTAGCGGCGTTTGCATGTCGAAGAAAATTTTCTTGTTTAGTCAACGATTTTTCTTCTTGAGGAGAATTAAAATTAAGTTTTCGAATACCATTGAGAAGACAGTAAGTTATATTATGACTGTTTCTTTCCTGAAAATAAATGCAAACATTTTCATAGATCTGCTTTTAGCCAGTGCCTAAATATTTTTTATAAAAGGAAATTTGGTATACAAATACAAAGAATACTAGACGTGAATTAGGTTTGTACTACAAATTTACTAGGAGTTTGCCAAGTGTTTTCAATCTTTCAAAACTGTTCAGCCCATTAAGATTTTAAAAAGTCCTTGTTGCAGTCCATCTCCATCTGCTCTGTGTCAGATTCACATACTTTTTTGGATTGAAAACTCCTTTTGATTAGTAAGCTGAAAGGCTAAATAACAAATGTAGACTAGTATCTTGGACATTCACTTTGTATTTACATGACTTTGTGTATTTAAGCTCCTTTAATGCATGTCTTAGTTTGTTATCTTTTCTACCGTAACAACTCCTGTAACCCTTTTACACTGGGGTGACGATGTCCAAAATCTCCATGATTCAAAAAAAGCATGGAGCTCCACAATTCATGACAGCGCTGGAGCACGACTGGGGTATAAAAAGGAGGCAGGGTGCATCCAAAAGAAGAAACTTGAAGGAATTGTGTTTCCAAGTTCATCAAGATCCCCTACGATGGCACATCAAGGTCTGTTATGCTCTGTTAAGCTCTACTGGGCTTTACTATGATTACCACGTTCTACCACGACTGGCATCAAGTCGTCATAAATCATAATAATCATGGAAAACTTTTTGTGAGGAAACAATTTTGTTACGATCATTATGATTCCACCAAGTTCCCTCAAGATCATCACAATTCGATCCCACAACCCCCATGATTCTCTCAAATTGTGGAGATTAATTGTGGAGAAATCATGACCCAAGTGTAAACCCAGAGTTAGATATAAAAGGTGTTGATATTTAACAATAAATAACCCATTAACATAATGATGTTTTCTGTAAGAGGATGTTCATTTAACATTTGTGGATTGAGTCTTTGTTGTCCATGTTTTGTAATGGTGTAAAAGTTCTCCAGTATTATGATATGAGTTACATATGTGGTCGTTCTGCAGCAGTAACATGATGTATAACTAAAAAGGGACAAAAGGTATTATGTGCTGTTTTTTTTTTTTTTTTTTGACTTTTTTCCCCCCTTTTTTAATAAAACTGTAATCTTTGGGAAATTGCTGTGGTACAAGAGAATAAAACACGAAAGGAAATAATCAGCTACCTCCGCTTAAATGGTAACACTGCTTCATATCCAGCTGTATCACACCACCTTGCCATTTATTGTTTTTCCTACAACACCAGCTCTCTGATAGAGAAGGATTGAGTCTATTTTCGAGTCATAGAACATTTAAAGGTTGACTTTCCCCCAGAGTGTCAAGCTGAAAGAGTGGCATTGTGATGAACTGATGAATGTGGACTACAAAAAGGATACAGATAAGTAATATATTTTAGGGTTGATACGGGATACTGAGATGAGATCAAGCGACAATGCAGTGCCATATGGCATTACACTCATTTTTAGGTGCAAGATTCCTGAAAAGATCTCATGGATATATTTTGTTTTTTAGATTATACAAAGAATGGTTTGTGGTAATGGCCATTAATTGTATTTGACTGATTGTTCAATGTCTACATCAGGTATTTATGTTGTTTTGTTATCTAATTTTGTTGACCCATAAATAGCATAATAAATTCGAGCATTCAGAATCAATCATTTTTTAAGTAAATCAACTTTAGTAGAGTGCTTATTCAGCCAGGTCCTGAGGGGGTTTCTCTCCTTGTGTGAAAACATAATGAGAGCTCAGCATTTGAACATCTGGTAGTGGCAGCTAGCCAGGAATTTGCTTGAGGATTTTTTTTTTCCCTCTCGATCAAATGTTCACAAAATTCCACAGACACTCTAGTTTCCAATCCTTCACCAACACAGCACTACTGCTCTCTTTGTTTTCAGGCAGGACCTGCTGGAGGCTCTTGTTACCCAGGTGGTTTTTAGACACACACTTTATATACAAAAACAGCTGTTTATATGGACGTCTTCAGAGCTTGGAGGATTTTGAGTTGTTTTTGGGGGGGTTCTGTTTTCTGTTTGCTTTTTTTTCCCCTTCTAACCCTTTTGCCTTTTTTAAGAAGCACAAGGCGCATACAAGATGTTATGCAATGAAAAAAAAAATTGCAGCAAGCTGTTCTGAAAACAGAGCGTGGCTGGCATGGAGTTTTATTCAGGCTGCGTGAGGATCTAGTTAGCATGAGCGCCTTTCCACAGAGACCACAAAGTGCAGCATTTAAACCTCAAGAGGCCTGTTCCGAAGCAATAAGATTTTTATGGACCCACGTGAACACTTGAGAGACCTTGTCTGAAATGGCAGCTTACCATGCTCCTTGGAATCAGGGAGAAACTGAAAGATGCCTTTGGTAAAGAAGCTGACATATGGTTGTTTATTTTTGCAGCATGGCATTTTTCAAGGTTTCTGGTTTTGTAGTGACCTCCTTAGGCACAGGGGGTAAGGTTGAAATATGTTTTGTAGTGGCAGTCCCCTGAGGATATCATAACTCAGTTCTTTGCTTCATTTTCCTTAAGCTATTTTGGCAGACACTTAACTGAAATGATTTGAATTCCTTTTTGGCACTGTACCAGGCTGTTTCTCTCTGATAAAGCCTGTACAGCAGCTGGACTCTCAGTCTGTTACCCTTATAAGCACAAACTAGGGCTTACATGCTTCTTTCTTACAGACGTAGTGCATTGGGATGAGCGGCTAGTGTTCAGTATGTGTGTTTGTGTATATGCTTGATTTGATGATTCTTTAGAACACTTTAGAGCCCTAAATTTTAAAAAAGCAACAAATCTAACAACAAATATTAAGTTCTAAAACAGCTTTCCAGTTCTAATCACAGCTGATAGTTACATCATAGACCTGAAAGCCTGATCAAATTACTGCTCATTATTGTTCACCAACAACCAAATACTGATCATGTTTGTGGGATGGCATGGTGGCGTAGTGGTTAGCACATCCGCCTCACAGCAAGAAGGTACTGAGTTCAAGTTCCGGGCCCTGGTGTTTCTGTGTGGGGTTTACATGTTCTCCCCGTACTTGCGTGGGTTTCCTCCGGGTACTCCAGTTTGCTCCCACAGTCCAAAGACATGCACAGTAGGCTAATTGGCTATCCCGAATTGCCCATAGGTGTGAGTGTAAATGGTTGCGTGTGTGTTGCTCTGCATTGGTCTGGTGAGCTGTTCAGGGTGTACCGCGCCTCCACCCAGTGTCGGATGAGAGATGCCCCAGCTTTTCCAAGACCCTAAAAGGATTAAGCAGTTTGGCAAATGAGTGAGAGAATGAGTGAAAGTGATCACCATTGCTCCCCAACCACCAATCACTGATCAACATTAGTCTCCAACAGCAGTGATCACTATTGTTCTCCAGTGTCCAATCATTGATGATCATTGTTCCCTAATGCATTTGAGATGAAGCCATTGAGCTTTGATTGAAGTGTAGACTTTTAGCTTTAATTCAAGCAGGTTACCATTAAGCATTTCAGAATGACCTCCATTTTTAACGTCGATTTTTGCAGGCTCAAAAGTAATCAGACAACTCTTTTGACCCGACCCACCTACACCTGGAATATTTTTTAGTAAACTGTCCCAAGCCCACCCAACCTGAAGATCAACCGACAGAACCCACTGGTTGTGCATTGACCCATGCATCACTAGTGCTTATTGTCTATCCTATATGGAAAAGTTTTTTATTCTGGGTAGGTAATTTAACCAACAGACTCTGATTTGGTCTTAATGAATGTTATACCACCATTCCTGTGGTTAAGCAAACAAACAAAAACTATCTCTAATGAGCTTCACACTCAAAAGAAGATGCACAGAGGCTTAAAGAATATCCATTAATTGACGATGACTTTAACAGCCTTTTTGTAAAACAGGAAACTTCTGACACATGGCAGCATGCCAGTTTCTACACAAACACTATCAGTTCGTTTTGAAGGAATTGAGGTTATTAAGCCTCTTACCACTGATCAGTGTTGTATGAGCCACCAAAACAACATGCTCCTGCTAAATCCACACATCCACCCTGGTTTAAGAGATCAATACTGTGTTTGCTCTGTTGTTATTGTTGTTTTAGCATTAATGGTGTTGTTACTGCTAGCAGATGGTATGCCATTGCTTGAGCTACCATGAGGCAAGGCAGCCTCCAGATGCCTACTGAGTCTGTTTGTTCACAAATGAAGTTTTCATGCAAATGTAGACAGCTCATTTGGGTTAAATCATTCATTAAGTGTTTAAGGGTACAGTAATAAAGGGTTTCTGTTAAACCATGACCAAAAATATAGAAAAACTAATAAGTATAATGTAGAATCTGGGTTAGAGAGACTACAGTAGCCAAAGAAGCCTTAATTTTTTTATGTATGCATATTACGTCTTTTTGCATAATACTTTAAACTGCTTTGCAAGGCCTGAATTGGTTTAAGTAAGAACAATATCTCTCATGGAACTGAAGGTGGGAAGTTGCCTAAATTAACACACTCGTTGCAGCATGCAAAATAATAAGAAAACAAATAAGCGTTGTGAAATAAATAATTCAATTATTGGAGGATATTTTCTTGGTTTAAGAATACACAAAATGCAGAGGTTACACAGTGGTTAGGGTTTTGTGTTACTAATTGGTGGCTTGTGAGTTCATATCCCAACACCACTTTGAGCAGATACCTTAGCCTCTAATCTCCTCAACTGTACCTTGTCTTAGTTTTATTCACTAGTGTGAATTAAAGTGTCAGTCAATACGTTCATACATTATGTATGTAAATCATCCACTGAAAATGTTTTATCTCTTTACTTCAGTCAGGTAATTTCAAATTACTCCAATAGGTAAAAACAAATAAATAAATAAATAATTTTTTGTTTATTATGACTATAGACTTTGTTGTATACATGTATCCTCTATTTATTTTATAAAATATATTTATTTAATCAAATTATAAGGTTATCATCATTGTTCTTTTATCTAACATGTTTGAAAGAAACTAAAACTGAGCTATGCTATTTAAATTTTTATTACACTTTGTATATTTATTTCTATGCTCAGAATAGATGTACTTTGCAACACAAGGTCAGTCAGAAAAGGAATATATGCTGCATTGTATTGTGGATTAATTGGCCTCTTGAGATGTTATTTTCCAAATATTGCATACACTCTTACTATTATATTCACATCTCCATGTTCTGCAGTTACTCACAGAGAAAATAAATTGATTAGGCGAGTCAAGCCAGGCCTGCTAAGCATGTGTTGCAGCGAGAAACCATGTTCTTGCACTAAAATCCCATCTGAGCATCTCGACGCTGAATTACCTTGACCTTTCAGTTGCTAGGGTGCACTGTTAATTCTAATATGTAACTATGACAACCTGCCGGCTCGGAGAGCTGCTCTGACGCACTGGACCGATCGATGGCAAGTTGTTCTCCAATGTGCACTTTTCTCACCCCACCCCCTCACCCCCCACAAAACACACACACATACACACTTTACCCGTTCATTCACTCTTCTCCTCTCATCCTCGCAGCTCCTGTTAGTGCTACATTGGTTTTCACCCACTATTTCATCTCGTCAAGCTCTTACCAGAACACACACATATATATA
>JBCNYH010000006.1:12589098-12600196 GCA_039654325.1 Tandanus tandanus | reverse complement strand
TATATAAACATGCTGTAATTAATTAGTGATTGGTCATGTATATTATAGCTTTTTATATTCTTTCCGTTTCTAACAGATGTGCTCAGATTTTTGCCAGTAAGCTGGTTAAATAATCAAGGCTTTATTTTGCAAATCACAAAACTCAGATTGGTAGTCTAAAAAAAAAATCCTCATTATAATCATATCCTCTGCTATTCTTTATATGAAATTATTTTGTAGAAGATGTTCCTTACATGACTGATTTTATATTTTCATGATTGAATGTATTGCAGGCTATATCTATAAATATGATTTAGCACTTTTCAACTGATGAATTGGCTCACAAGGTCACGTATTTCCTGACGGAGTTCTATTTTTAACTTCTAACATTATTAAAACCAATGCAGAGTTGGAAACATCCTCATTACACCAACATTACTTTAACATTTGTGCTTAATATTTCAAAGACAACATGATATGAATCAAAATACTTTAGTTCCATTCAGATTCTTCAGTAATGTCATACAGAGTTGCTGGATTAGGATGCAGATGCTTAATCTATAAACCAGAATCTTTAAACCATTAATCTATCATCTATTAATCCCTAGTTCTCAGCCTTTTGAAGTTTAATGGTAGAATTACATTCATCATGTAAAGAGGGTGCAATATTAAAGAAACAGACCTTGGAATGCTAAAGTTTCTTTGTAAAGATGCACCAAGCATTTTTTTTCTTTTCTGTGGGTGCATATTTACTGACATGGCTGGATACATGGCTCATGTCAAACTGCAAAAAAAATATATATATATATCACTGTTTTTCTTAACATTGTAAGCACCAGGAACACTTGGTATACATTACCATTATTTTTCACTTTCCCTAATATTTTATATTTCATAACATTTTAAATATTGATTGATCTCTGGGGTCATGTTTATTGAAAAAGAAAGAACCATGTCTGCTAAATGCTGTAAATGTAAATGTAAACCATGTGAAAGTGCCATAACAAAGAAATCTAATGTCCCAAACAACTTTCTGTGCACTAAATAGGATGTAAAAGTATGACTGACATTACCAGTGTACTAATATGCCTTTTAGTACTGACCAAGATTACTAAAATAACTGAGTTTAGATAGTTAATGATTTTTAATAAAGTTATCACACTTCTGTAAACCTGACGAAATGACAAAAACAGCAGACAATTATCTAAAGTACAGAAAAACTGCAACCATACATCAGTAGCCGCTAGCCAGCTATCTTAAGCACACTTGCAAAAAACAAAACAGATAAATAACAAAATAAAAAGTCAGATCTGTAGATAAAAATATTCACACTAAAGGTCAGCAAAAGCCTAAATAAAACAGATAAGAGAATAAATAGGCACAGATGTGTCATATGTATACACACCAAGAGCGAATAGAAGAATTTATGTTCTTCTTACTGTTTCCCAGGTTAAGTTTAAAAAGCAAAAATACATACAGTACCATTCATTAATTCACTCAGCTCACCAGACCATTGCAAGGCCAACACACATATGACCATTCACACTTACACTCACACCTAGAAGCGATTTGGAACAGCCAATTAGCCTACTGTACATGTTTTTGGACTGTGTGAGGAAACCCACACAATCAAGGGGAGAACATGCAAACTCCAGACAGAAACGCCCCGGGAATCGATCCCGGGACCTTCTTGCTGTGAGGCGAACGTACTAACCACTGTGCCACCATGCTGCCAACATACCGTACCATGCTGGAAGAAATAGGGCCATTTATGTCCCCCAAGGTACAATCTATATACTAATATTCACCCTAGACCTCAAGATTAATATGTGAATAATACGATTAATATGATTACTACCTTTTCATATGTTCCCCAGCAGTATATAATGGATACATATAAGGAACTTAGAGGGTTCTGACCTCCTGAGAAGCTGAGAATTTTCTGAGAATTTTCAGAGAATACTTTCAAAAGTTTAGGCATAGCTATTCATTGAATTACAATGAGTAGGTGAGCCCATATTTTTACTGATAGTGTATAATTCAGCCTCTGGCTAAACCAAATTTACAACTGGCTCACGATACAAATTGTATAAGAAGAATGAATCTGCAGGCTATTAAGTAGCCTCTTAATAAATTCATAATAATAAATAAATGCCAGACCCTAACCCCAGTTGGGCATGCGTTACACGTCCAATACTTTTGCTCACAAATGAACTAGATGGTCTGCCACCACAGAGGCTCTGTTCTAATTTATTTTATACATCCGAATGGAAATATCAGGAAATTACATATTCATGTCTTCATTTTTAGAAGAAAATTACCATGCTTTCCCAATACTTTCAGGAGGGGTTGTATTTGTATGTAAAAGTGAATGCAACATAAAACCTAAGCATAATTATTCTATTTGAATGACATTTGCGGAACTCAAGTGTAATGCATAAGGCTAATGTACTTTTAATAAGCGTACAAGGACAGGAAACAACTGTGTTAGTGTATTCCATTATTTCCTGAATTTTAGATCTGCAAAACATACTGTCTTTGAATAGTATGTGTTTGGCTGGTCCTTAGGTAGCCAGGTTGGCTTGTTTCCATGGAAATAAAAGGGGAGGGGAGGGGGGGGGCATTCTGATGAGCGCAACAGGCACAAAACTATCAGCAGTAAAAATAGACTGATCAGTGGATCTGCGCTTAACACTTTGAGTTCTGTGTGTTCTGATCAGATATTTAAACACTGAATGTGGGTTTAAATTGAATGCAGTTTATTAACTAATGTTTTTAATATTGGAAACAATTTGTTTATATTAGGGTCTCAGATAATACACCTCTGTGACAGAGCTGCGCCTAAGGGACCGACCTGCCAACATTTCCGAGATCATTTGTGAGTTTAAATTCTTGAGGTAAAAGCATATCCATATTATTTTTAAAAGCTTTGTTCAAAAGCATCGCATTCCTTGATGAGAAAATCTCACATGTCAAATCTTGATTGTATTAGTATAACTCACATCCCAGTATGCTCTCCATCTTCCCGCTTGTTATGTGCATAAAGTAAAGCTTGGCCATCATTCTATGAGACTCCATACTCATGTCACTTCTTAAGCTTGACTCAGTTGGATTAAAATGGGCTTTCCCTGTTTGCTATTAACTGCATCCCTTGACCTCCTTTTAAACCTTTTCCCCCGTTAAAATTTAATGGCCCTGTTAGGAGTTGTTCTGATTTTCGTGTTACGCTGGATATTCGTATCTCATGCTAGCCATGTGTGTTTGCCGAGCATTTCTTCTTCACGGTAAATGATTCAGAAGGTGTACGATCAAAGGCTTTTAAAGATGTTCTGTGCAATTCAGTCTCTTGCTTTGAGCATTCTCACCCTTTCCACTGTGATTACCCAGGCCAGCTCCTATTGCAAAAGAATAAAATTTTGTTTTGTTTTTCAAACCCGCGTCATAGAACTTCCAGTTTTCATGTAGAGAAACACTGGATGAGAAAAACGAAAGACCATATTGCATATGAAAAAAAACAATGTTTTTAAGCAGAACAACATGCAAGACCCTTAAACCAGAACAGCGGTGGCTCGTCCACACCAACAAATATTAATCTTCATAAAGTCCCGATTCACAACTCCATGCATTTAAAATTCCACTGAAGTACTAATTGCTTTTTCATTCATTTGCTCACCTTTCTAGAGATTGCACAATAGAGTTATTATTGCACCAGGTGCTCAAAAAATGGGAACTGTAATCAGCGCTAACAGAGATCCATATGGGCAGGATTCTCCATCCGCCAAACTCGCTTTATGAACATTTTTAGGGAAGGAGGCAACGATAGGACAGTTAATACCAGGATGAGAGATTGGGCTAGTTTTAATTATTCTGTAGCCACCAATTTGCTATTGTGTTTAATAGCAAATAATTTGTAATGCTTTTGTACAAAATGGGAACATGTTAGTATGTACAGTGTGTCTATGATAAACAGACTTATTTTTAATACAAAGATTAAAAGAGAAAAGAGAGAGAGGGGACTTTATAGAGTGAATAATGAGCATAGATCACAAATATTTGTTTCCTAATAAAATGCCAAGATAAAGACAGACCATCCCAATTTTCCAAACTCAATTTTTTTTGGGGTTACTTTTAGTTATTTATGTCATGGTTTGACTGTGCATTTTGCTGAAACCTGCCAAGCCTGGTTAATATTATCAGCTGACAATTAAAGGGGCGTCGAACCCCATTAAAAAAGTTGTTAAAATCTGTTATGTTTTGATGGCTCCTGCTGCTGAACCTGGTTGGTAATGGTAAGGGGGAGATCACACTGGGGGGTGTGAAAGAAAAGCGACTAACGCGAATAACAAATTTGTGGATGTTGCTTTTCATTCTTGAAATGTTCCCAAATTTGTCTCGTGACACTCGCGGAATCGCATTTTGGTCGCCTGGTTCCTGAACTCATTGCAAAAAAATTCAAACGTTTGAAATTTCCGCAAATATCACAAAACGAGGCTCTGACGCGGAGTTGTCTCAAACTCTTCTCAAACAGTCTGCAAGTGTCGTGAGAAGGTCACAAAGGTTTTCAAGAGTTTGCAAGGAAAAGCGGCAAGTTGGAGACTTCCACACAGAGTTTGAGAAACGATTGAGACCATGTATTTTGTCATCATTCGTATTTTATTTGTGTTTTGTTCATGCTAATAAAAAGCAAATGGTTTGACAACAAAAAATAGAAGAAAACGTGTCTGATTTATGACAGGAGATTGACTTTTTTCTCCAAACATCCGAAAATCAATAAAAAATTACTCCCAAATCAGTCACAAATCAGTCTCAAATTGTCACTTGACGTTTTCACGACTTTCGCGTGATATATGGATATATGATTAAGCTGCAAAATTCGCGTCAGTCGCTTTTCTGTCGCACCTCTAATGATCACCCTTAAGTAGTAGTAAAAAGATAAATGGATTAAAAAACAATGTCTGCATGAACTCTGTGTATATTGCATTCATTCATTCATGTTTCATTTTATAATAGAAAAGAAATAAAACTAAACATGAAAATATACATGTTTAAAAACATAGTTTGACTTATATGTATTTAATATGCTCAATAATATATAATAATATATATAAAATATTAATACTATTACTATCATCATAATATTAATACTATCATCATCATCATTTCCAAAATTGAATGGATAACTTTTTGTCTAAAGCTTCACTTCTGCTAGAAATTTTATAAAAATCTGTGCATACAGTTTTGTGTAATTCTGTTAACAAGCATGCAAACTATAGGAAAAACATAACCTCCTTGTAATAATAGGTAAAAATAATAATAATAATAATAATATTACAAAAATGTCTTTTTTTTCAGCTATTTCTGGGCTATTTCTCATTTACTAATTTTTTTAGCATCTTAGATTAATTTGAGGGCTACACTTAAGCAACAGTCTTGAACAAACCAAGTATGTATCAGTAATTATTAGGTAGCTAGAAGCAAGACGTTTAGATTAGAAATTGCTGTTAGTACCTGATGTGCTGCTAATATAAATAGCTACATGCTTTTTTTAAATGGTAAAATGGTGGTGATAAAGGAGGATGACATGGCAGCAGGATTAACAGCATTTTCCAGGTGTAACAATTTAGGATATTTTAAGCACGCACAGTTTATTTCCTGATATACAGTATTTTTTTAAAAGTTAAAATAGATTTAAATTCCAGAGTACAATGTTGTAATCTGAGGAATGAGCATGTAGAATGGCCTATTTATGATTCCAAGTTGAGTTTTTTCATATTTGGATTCATGAATAATTTATTTCTAGACATTCTGTAGTGAAACTAATGGAGACAATTACAAAATGAGTGAATATTTTATGTAAATATTTATTTACATATTTACTTATTTTGTGTGTGCCAAGAAGAACCAAAAGTGCAGCAAAAAAACACTATTAGCATCTGGTTGTGATTATTCTGCATCATTAAACATACACCCGATCTTTGAGCCACATCATGGATGTACAGTGAAATTGTGCTTCTTGTTGGTGCTGCATGACTCAATTAATTGCTTAATTGATCATTTCACTGTGGGGATGCTATTCCAAATGTCAGAATGTCTTTTCCTATTTAATGTCATAGATATCTTGACATCCTTCTGTTAATGTGTCCTATGGCTCTGATGAATCCTGTAAGAGAAGGTTTGTATATAAGCCTCACTTGCTGCGAATGGCACAGCGGCATAGTGGTTTGCACGTCCACCTCACAGCAAGTTCTCCTCATACTTGCATGGCTTTCCTCACACCGATGCCAGTGTTTGGACCAAATTTGTTTTGAATCTTGGAGGATTCCTTTGGAGGAGTTTGATACCCTTTGATAGGTAGAAAAGCAAATATTGTTCACTTCCTGCCAGGCTGAGTTGGATAAATGTGCATGTGAAATTTGTTTTGAGAACCTACATGCCTAGCAATCTGGTGTCTGTACTTATAAGCAGATGCTCCTATTCATAGGATTTGGTGAAATGGGGTGATGTGAAGCCCCAGGCTATACCCATGTTCAGTATTTCCCATTTCCATGTTTAGTTAGTTACCTCAATAATGCAGCTAAATTAAGATAGAGGAAAAACTCTAACATACATAGTAGCACTTCCTACTGTTGGTACTTGGGCCTCTTTCCCAATTTCTGTTTTCATTTCAAATTTTGATTTATATGCTTTCTATTTTTATTTCTATATGAAAGCAAAGTATACAGTGATTAAATGAGTCTCACATTTCCCCGCAGTCATGTTAATAATGCATTTTGTTAGGTTTTGTTGCAGTTGTTTCCGTTGCTATAGCACACTCCACTCATAGTGATAAAACAGTATTTATTGGTGCTGAAACAAGGCCATCCAACACTGAAGTTCAGACCTGAATCAGTATCCAAATTTTCTGCGTGCGTGTGAATGAAAAAGCAGTGGTGGCCAGAAGCTTTTGGAGCTGTTTAGGAAGAGTTCATCCAAAACCAAGAAATTCTAAGAATCATTTGAGATTTGTGGCAAAGCATGCAAGCACCAAGCCAATCAAGTGCAAAGGTGAATAAAGCACCAGAATCTGGCACATTGTTTGTGTATTACCGCACAAGTGTCAGTATGGCCAATCATTCAGAAACAAAATGTTTTGAGACCCTCCCTCCCTTAAACACACACACACACACACACACACACACACACTTTATTATTATTATTATTATTATTATTATTATTATTATTCATTCATTCATTTTCTAAGCCACTTATTCCTAATTAGGTTAGCGGGTAGGCTGGTGCCCATCCCAGCCGACTCTGGGCAAGGGTGGGGTACACCCTGGACAGCTCGCCAGGCTATCGCAGGGCTGTTACTACTACTATTATTATTATTATTATTATTATTATTATTACTTTTATTATTATTATTATTTATTATCATTATTATTATTATTATCATTATTATTCATTCATTTTTTCATTCATTTTCTGAACAGCTTAATCCTAATTAGGGTTGCAGGGAGGCTGGCGCCCATCTCAGCCGACTCTGGGCGAGGGCAGAGTACACCCTGGTCAGCTTGCCAGGCCATCGCAGGGCATCATCATCATTATTATTATTATTATTATTATTATTATTATTGGAAGTTATTGAGGTTTAGTTGGAGATCTGGAAACAGAACAGTATTGAAAATGAAGCTTGTTTCCATTAGGTGGTTGCTAAAGCTCCAACCAGCTAGTCATTAAAGGAGGTGTGTGTGTGTGTGTGTGTGTGTGTGTGTGTGTGTGTGTGTGTGTGTGTGTGTGTGTGTGTGTGTGTGTGTGTAAAAATCAGCTTTTTCAGAGATACGTTGATGCATTATTAGAAAGCTACCACTAATACTGCAATATTGAAAATATATTTCACTGTCAGTGATTCACTTTCTGATGCCAACACTATTAAGATATTTCTCCCATGCAAACAAATAATTTCCCAGTTACTAGAGTGTTCAGATTATATTCAGAGAGTTTTAAGAACATGGTGTAACATTCCCAAAATACCTGCAATGTTCTACCAAAAAAAAAGATAGTAATCATTTGATATACAGTCTTACTGAAATATTGTGCACACATTGTGCCTCATGTACAGTATCTTGAGAAAAAAGGGTTGTATGTATGTTTTCTTAGACCAAACTGAACCAACACAAAATAAAGTTTATTTCATCTTCACTCGAGTATTTTTTAATCTGAAAGGACTGTTTATTCATTTTGTGTTCAGTTTTTTGCAGTCATTTTCCTGCTCCCATGCAAATTTGCTCTGCTTGTCCCTAAGCTAAGTGAACGCACCCAAGGAAGTAGTGACGAGTTGATCATCAACCTTGGGTTTTATTGATTGGTGAATTTTTGATAGGGTGAACACAGAGAGAGCACAGAAATCTGTGAGCAGAAGATTCAAACAAAACCATTCACGCTCACACATCGGGACAATTTGAAACTCCAAGTTAGCCTACCGTGTGTGTCTTTGAGATGAAACAGGAGTATGCAGAGGAAGCCTCCGCAAACATGGAGAACATGCAAATTCCACACAGAAATGCCCCCGCCAAGCCGGAGAGTCAAACCCAGGTCTTTGTTACTGTGAGGTGGACGTGCTAAACCCTATTTTCACCACACTGTGTCTAAATTATCACTTCCGCAATATTTATGAATTAATTTATTCTTATTTTTTAATAAAATTGTTGAATACAAGCTACTTTAAACTTACTTCCAATCATGTTGCATTGTTAGTCATGTAAAGAGCATGTATTTGTGTTATGAGAGAAATAATAAGGGATTAAATAAAGAAATTTTGATTATGAGGCTATTGATGGGAGCGTCTGAAATCTGATGGTGCAGTGAATCTAAGATCTGTCTGACTTTTCGTGTTTGCTATTATGAAAACTTAATTTTTTTCTCCTGTTATGATCCTAGCAAAATGGGTGTACTTGTGATAGTGATATTTTATTATTATTTCTTGGGTAATGGTGGCGTTCTCCTAGGATGGTGGCTTGGCCTAGGTTCATGTTATTTTCAACCATGAAAAGAAAAAATGGTAGGCTTTTAACCACACAAATATTTTAGTCTGTTGTACACTTTTACGTGCTGGAATATTTTATTCCATTTCTGTGCTTGTTTTCATTAATGGGAGAACATTCTATTTTAAAGGAGGCAATGTCCTCAGAAGGGATCAAAGCAACAGAGCCAGAGTCACTCAGAAGTGTGTGTGTGTGTGTGTGTGTGTGTGTGTGTTGACTGGCACATTTATTGGTATATTTTGTGTCTTAAACCGTATATTATCTGATAATACAAATACAATTCGTTAATAATGATCTGGGATCAGTGAGGTCCTCAGTGGTGATTGAAATGCATCATGATCATTCTTATTCATACACTGCCCACCAAAAAAAAAAAAGGTCATCATGCCATTGTTTCAACAAACTTAAGCAACATAACAGTGATTTCCATCCAATGCTGGGTTCATTTCTCACCGACGTCTTGAATTGATGAGGGAAAAATTGAACCACTCCATAAAGTCTTCTCCAGCACATCCTGAAAACTTTCAATAGGGTTAAGGTCAGGACTCTGGCGTGCCAATACATATGTGAAAATGTTTCCTCATGCTCCCTGAACCACTCACTCATTATTTGAGTCCCTATTTTATATCCGTGCCGTCAGGGAAGAAAAAGTCCATTGATGTGATAACCTGCTCATTCAGTACATTCAGGTCAGCTGACTTCATTTTATTGTCACATTAATGTTGCTGAGCCTCGACCTGACCAACTAAAGCAACAATGCCATGGAGATAACATGCTGTGATCAAGGCTAAAGGTTCTCCATGAAGATAGAGTATGTGATTTATTTATTTTTTGGCCAGGCAGAGTATTTGCTATGTAAATGCATGAAATAATGATGCTGAGAGGATATATTCGTGCATCTACCTACAAATCTCCATGTTTTGGCACAAGTCCCTGTCTTATATCCTAGAAATGCTCTTGTAGCACATTCCACCCTCACTCACACGCTGCCTGTACTGAGAGTCTTGTGGCAATCTATTCACCCTTCCTGAGCTTATCTGTAAGTTCCGAATGTCTGCTTAGTTTTATTTGAATCCAATTATTTTATCTCTTCCATCCTTTGTGGTGATGTTGCAGGTAATTTATTTGTCTTGTGTTTGTTTAGAGATTTTTTTTTTTTTGGGTTGCTGTCTGGATGGGAGAAAGTACAGAAGAGCAAAGAAATGAAGGCCCTAGTGAAATTCCAGCAGGAAGCTCCTTCAAAAGAAACTAAGATCTTTGCTTCCATCCTGCACTGAATTGACAGGCTTTGTTTAAAACAAGTAGGACCATGCAGCATGTCATATGTGAGAAAATAACATAAAACAGCCCTGTGGGCTAAAATATCAATCAGTTCAGAAGTTCTAGCGAGAGAACTGTCAGAGATCACTACTGATTGAAAATAGCAAACGGGACAGTGCCTTTTCATCATCGCGACGCACATTCCCTCCTGTTTACTTGCTGTGGTGACTAACGGGGGATATTGATTTATTCTGCATGAGTTGAGCTTTTTTGGATGCAGTAGTACTACCCACTCTGAGTGGTGTTTTTGATCATCGTAATTTAAAGCAGACCTTGTTTTCGCTGCACAGGATTGATGTTCAGTGTGCTTCTGGGATGCCTGTGGTGGAATGTTTGTGATGTAATCTTAAAAGTCCTCTCCAGTTTGGATGGTTCTTTGGTAGTCTGTGGTGCGTCCTCAAGATAGATGAACAAGGTGCCTCAGGCTCCAAGCCCAGTGGAGAGATTTATGAAAGAAGCATAGTTCTTAGACATACAGGTCTGTGTGAATGTGTGTGTGTGTGTGTGTGTGTGCGTGCGTGCGCGCGTGCGTGTGTGTGCGCGTGCGTGTGCGTGTGTGTTCTGGCTTCATGCTCATGTTTTCGGTTTAGCTGCCAGCATTTTTGGAAGCCATCTGTGCAAACATTTACTGAACACCATAAAGCTGAAAGAGAGAGAGAGAGAGAGAGAGAGAGAGAGAGAGAGAGAGAGAGAACGAAACCCTTAGATCTGTACTCAAGAAAAGCACCTCTCAGTCTGCATGCGTGTATGCGAGAGAGGGAGAGAGAGAGAGAGAG
>JBCNYH010000006.1:12563719-12588998 GCA_039654325.1 Tandanus tandanus | reverse complement strand
TTTAGCTGCCAGCATTTTTGGAAGCCATCTGTGCAAACATTTACTGAACACCATAAAGCGGAAAGAGAGAGAGAGAGAGAGAGAGAGAGAGAGAGAGAGAGAGAGAGAGAATGAAACTCTTGGATCTGGACTCAAGGAAAGCACCTTTCAGTTTGCATGAGTGTGTGTGAGAGAGGGAGAGAGAGAGAGAGAGAGAGAGAGAGCGCAGATGGTTGCATGAGAAATGTACTCAGGGAACACAAATGTTAACAAAAAAGGGAGCAATGATTAACATTTTTCATTTCAATTGTAGTTGTATTGCAGCCGTAATCAACGGACTGCTACCGAAAGTGTGATGAAGTGAAATAGACGTGCTTAAAAATAAATACTTTTATCATAAACAACAGCAGCAGCAAATTAGTTGTAAAAGACTTTGAGACTCACTGGTTGCTTCAATATCTGATGCATGTTGTATTGTGTAACAGTGTGTTGGGGGGGCAGTAGTCCAAATGTTCCCACAAGGATAGGAATATTTTATAGTTTTGAACTTGTGGGGATGTTTGGCAGGACAAGCTGCTTCTTCACACTAATCACACCAAGCCTTCCGTTGCTAAAGTTAGGGTAAGGGTTAGATTTCAGTGTTAGGATAGCATTAATTAGCCTAATTACATCAGCGGAGGTTAAATAATAGTGTGTGTGTGTGTGTGTGTGTGTGTGTGTGTGTTCGCGTGTGTGTGCGCGTGTGTATGCTTTCTCCACGTTGAGGGTTTCTCTGCCGAGTTCTGGCTCCATCTCAGGGAACGGCATGTACTTGGCTGCAGAGAAAGGCTGAACCATAACATCTATAAAACACACGAAGCAGCAGCCACACACACGCAAGCTTAAAAACTTGACCCCACTCTCCATACACCCCCCCACCCCCACCTCCATCAGGGCCAGCTGTAACTGCTGGATTGCTGTAGTGATTGCTGAAGTGGGTTCCCAAAGAGCTACAGTAATTAAAATGCTTACAATATTATCATCGCAATATTTTATTTAAATTTTTCTCTGAAGAGTGCTTTATTTGGTATGTGATTACTGCTTCAGCCCCCTTGCTGAATCTGTCTAGGTGCTATCTAGGAGTCTATTTTATATTAGTTAAGTCTATTACAGAGTGAGATTTAACACTGATGGGTTTTGTAAAGGTTGCTTCTTCGAGCAGACATGTAGGTGGAGGTTAAGAAGCATGCTGCATAAGATTGTTTTAGATAGTTTGCCCTTTTCTATTGATGCACTTACTTTTGACTGTTACTGCAGATTATTTTGGTCAGAGCAAAGTTTACAGCTAACAGCTAGAGTGTGCAAAACACCTAATTCTTGTGTTTTAGGGGCAAAAAGTTCACACTGCTGATAAGTTTTTAGCCCTCTAGGCATTTAAAACTCCAGGAGCAAAGAACTAAACTCTAAATATCTCGAAGTCATTAGGTCATTAGGTCAATGATATGTAAATCATAGGCGCTTCTCTTGGTGGATTTTTTTATTTTTCTGTGTATTCTCAATCAACAATACTTGTGCATTTGCTCAAACATGCTAGAACCCCAGTATGTTTTTCTTCTTGGTTGTGTACCATGACTTCTGTGAGTCAATTTTTCCATTCCATTTTTGGGTAATTTTATAAAGATCTGCACGAATCATGGGGCTGAGACCATGTCAAGACCAAGACCAGAAATGATCAAGTCTGAGTCAAGACCAAAACTTGTGTTCAAGAGTCTTTGATGGAGGTGAGTTGAAAGCGAGCAAGGCCTTTAAAAAAATCATTTAAGACGATGAATTTAATTAAGTGGGTACGGTGGCTTTGTGGTTAGCATTGTTGCCTCACAGTTGCAATTTTTTGGGTTTGAATCTTGACCAAGGGCCTTGCTGTGTTCATGTTCTCCTCATTCTTCCAAAAGACATTATAGGTCATCCTGCTACTCTAAATTGCCGATAGGTTTGAATGTGAGTCTGAATTGTGTTTGTGTGTGTTAGCTTTGAGATAGACTGGTGACCTGTTTAGGGTGTGGCCCTTCTCATACCCAGAGTGAACTGGGATTGGCTCCAGCTTCCCCATAATCATACAGTATGAATCAGCAGTAGAGATGATGGATACATGGATTTAATTAGATGTATTTCTCATCACCCTGTTAATGTCTTCAGTAGTGAAACTTCTATAGTTGACTTGTTGGCTTGTATTCTGTACTTTGCTTCTTCTTAAAATGTGTGCTGCAATGAAGTTTTTGTGGTTCAAGAAACTGAATAAAACTATATATTATTGCTTGCTAATTTTTGGCACTGAGTTGGCATAATGGATTTGAAGGGAGAACCAGGAGTATACGATCTGGGACTGCATTCGACTGCATTCCCAACATATATCGCATACATAGTGTAAGCCAATACAAGTTAATTTGATGTTTGTGCACTAAGATTTGTAATGAGGGGTTTATGCACCACAACCATGCCATTATATCGATGTCTATCTAGCTGTGGACACATTGTTCTTGTTGACGAAAATGAAGTTAAAAATTACTTACTGTCTCAAAGGGAAGCCCTAGAGAACCACCAAACTTTTTTATATACAGGTCATACGGGCTGCAAGTAAGTCTCAAACCTTATGAGATTTGTTTCAATATAACAAGAGCCTCTTTCCCTGAACCTACAGGAAGCACAGCAATAACTGCAGTATGCATTTCAGGATATTTCCATCCACTTCGTTGCATATACTGTATACTCCCACAGGAGACAAACTCATATGAGTTAGCAGATGACCTCAAATATTGCTTAAGCAGAGGAAATTCTTGTTACATGTTGTCACATAGAGATTGCATTTGATTTATCATTTTTTATATTTTCCAAAATTGTCTTCACTAATAATAATTACACAGTGCTAATTGTCCTCTCATACATCTTTATCCCAGTAATAATGTAATTCCCTCATTCATCACTCATTTGCTGAACTGCTTACTCTTACGAGGGTTGCTGAGAGGCTGGAGCCTATCTCAGGCGATTCAGGGTAAAGGCATGGTACACCCTGAACATCTCGTGCCAACACACACACACAACCGTTCACACTCTCACTCACACCTAGGAGCAATTTGAAACAGCAAATTAGACTAAATTAGCCATGTCTTTGGACTGTGGGAGGAAACCGGATTACCCAGAGGGAACCCACACAAGCACGGCGAGAACATAAAAACTCCACACAGAAACGCCCTCACTGAGCCCAAGGCTCATACCCAAGACCTTCTTGGTGTGAGGCGGACATGTTAACCACTACACCACCGTGCCTAGTACTGTAACTCAGTATATCCCAAATAAACCTTATGAGAATCAGGAAGGTTTCACTTGCAACTTGTATTACTCCATTACCAGTTCAATTGCATTTCGAATATTTCACATTACAAGTCAAATATGGTGCATAGGAGCCGGTACCTGCAAGGACAAGAGTATTTAAAGATTAAATCACGGCCTGATTACAAACTAAACTGGGTAGGCTTATGTTTGTTTCATCACAGCAGTGAACTATCCGAAAACTCTAAACATGAAAACTTCAGAGTGAGAAAACTACAATTTGCTCACATCTTTAGCTTTAGACATCTTCAGGCAGTCTGACCGTTTGATAAACTAGATCTGTAATATACAGATTTAGGCACTGCCTACAGCCAATCCCCCCTTTTTATGCCAGAACATTAACGTGATGTGATGTTGAAATTGGGATGCAGGATATGGGGGAGTCCTTCATCCATGCTAACAATATAGAAACAATACTGTTCATTTTATGTTTAAAGACATTTAGCTTTCATCACTGCTAAGATGGAAATGTGATGGAGATTAGGTTTTATTTTATTTGTCTTGGTTTTACCTGCTTAATTCAAGTAAATAAAAGGTAAAATATGCCTGGAATTTACTAAATATCTATTTACAGAAAATAAGCTTTCTGTTTATGACCTATTTGATTTAGAAACACTTTTACCTGTGAAGTAGTCAAGCGCAGTGCTTCTCAGTGTAGTGTCTGGGGACCCTTAGGGTCCATGACACAGTGCTAGTGTGTTTGTGAATTTTAATATTATTAGGTAGCATCCACTTATAATTATTCTGGAGAAATTTACACCCAAAAATATACACAGCTCTCTTCAATCCTGCTTCAGAAGCTGTGCCCCCGAATTCATGGACTGTCATTGTCAAGGCAACAACACTCACACTGATCCTCCAGTCAATTGGTGCCAGGGTTCAAGAGCACAAACAACCCCCTGTTGCTGATTGGCTGGAATAGTGTTGTGTGGTTAATTCCAGACCACTTTGTTTGTTCCCCAGAGCCAGGACTGTGATGAAGACCGAATTTTGATTTCAGTATGCACACGGATCAGGCGGCTAGTGGACTATCAGAAGATATTTGCTGAATTTAAAATTTTCGCTTAGACAATCTTTGGATTAGATTAAATGAAAAACAGGTGACTGATAAATGATATCAACTTGGACATGAGGAGTGCTATTAATAGAAAGTTCATGAATAAAAAGCTCCGAAAAAGCTGACGACTTAGTTGGCTATCTGTGCAACCCAATTTCTTGTATGAAATCATAATCAAAAACAAGTTGTAATTCATAGGCAACTTAAAAGTTGACGTTTGTTACCTATTACTACTTGTATAACATGTTGAAATACTTTAAAACAGCAAGAGGGGTTAAATGTAAATAAGTAACATTTTTTTGTATTTTTAGTATTTCATATGTACCATTGCTCTTGAGACGACTCACAGATACAAACATGATCATTTCAAAATCACGAAATGTTAGAAGGGAAGAGTTTGACAACATTGGGCTTCCACTCAATCAATCCTCTAATGTTAGGCTATAATCTGTTTAACGGTTGGCGATTCAAATACTTGCTGTTATCCAATTTATTTAGGAATTTTACAAACATGCTGCAAGCAGGCAAAGAGCATGAGACATGTCATTTCATATTGCTTGGGGAGACTCCGAATACAATCTGACAAGCATGTCAGGCCAATCACCTCAGTGCCGGTATCTCTGACTTTCCTGCTACTGCATCCATGTACTTCGCTTCATCCCAGAGGGATAAAAACAGAGCAATGTCAAACATATCATCAGTACTGATGCCCCTACTCAACTCACCTGCCTCAGGGCAATCTGGCTCTATGATTTCCCACCAGCAACACCAACCCCCCTCCTCATTTCCTTAATCAATTATATGAACTATGTGAAAGGTTGCTCTTCTTTAGTTCTGTTCCAGACAATGAGCCCTATAGCTGAACTAGGTCACCTGGCAGATATTTCAAGAGCTTGGTGCATAGTCTACAAATGGGCAGTGCAGAGAGTCAATTTCTGGATGAGGCATCAACCAACTGCATCAGGCAAACAGACAGCAAGTGCAGATATTCAATTCGCTGTAAAGTGGCCACACTATTAATCCTGTTTCAAACTCTAATGTGGTCCCGCAGGGCTGAGAGGCCATGTCAGAGAGAGAGAGAGAGAGAGAGAGAGAGAGAGAAACAAGGTTTGCCTTGTGGATTGTCTTTGATGAGGCGTGTTAGGATTTGCTAAACCATCTGTTATAAGCAGATCCATGTTTCATCAGCCTCCAAACTCCTTTCACGATGACGAGTGATAATAACTCTCCTACTTACATTCCTGAGAAAGGAGACTCTGCAGAGTGTCCTCCACCTCTCCCAAGTGACTCTGGTACAACATGTTAACAAATATCTGCCGGAGAAGGAGGACATAACCTTTCGGAAAACACAACATCCTGTCGCCATGGACTTGGAAATGGAAAACTTTATTACGTTTTTGTTTTAAAATGTGAGGGCTATCAGGCACACTCTCAAACCAGACTACCACATCTATACATTTTCATGATGAATATGTACATGGTTATTGACAATAGATGAAGATGAAGATTTTATGATGAACTGGTTCAAATTCAAGGAAGAATATAGTTATATGTAATTTAAAAAAAGATAAAAACGTACAATGTGTTAAACTTAAATAGCTATACAGTGGCTCGCAATAGTATTCATACCCCTTGAACTTTTCCACCTTTTGTCATGTTTCAACCACAAATGTATTATTTAATGCATAAATGTATTTTATTGGAATTTTATGTGATAGACCAACGCAAAGTGGCACACTATTGTGAAATGGAAGTAAAATGGTACATGGTTTTAAAAATTTTTAACAGATAAAAATCTGAAATGTGTGTTGTGCATTTGTGTTCATCCCTCTTCACTCTGATAACCCTAAATAAAATCCAGCAGAACCAATTGCTTTCAGAAGTCATGTAATTAGTAAATAGAGTCCACCTGTGTGTTATCTAATCTCAGTATAAATACAGCTGTTCTGTAAAGGCCTCAGAGGTTTGTTAGGGAACAATAGTGAGCAAACAGCATCATGAAGCCCAAGAAACACACCAGTCAGGTCAGGGATGAAGTTGTGGAGAAGTTTAAAGTAGGGTTAGGTTCTAAAAATAATATCCCAAACTTTAAACATCTCACAGAGCACTGTTCAGTCCATCATCCGAGAATGAAAGGAGCATGGTACAACTGCAAACCTACCAAGACATCCAACTGTCGACCTAAATTGACAGGCCGCTGGGTGTGCGCTAAAAACAAATGCACGCCACACTTTTCAGGATTTTATTTGTTAAAAAAACGTATCATTTTTATTCCACTTCATAATAATGTGCCACTTTGTGTTAGTCCATCACATAAAATCCCAATAAAATACATTTACAGTTGTGGTTGTAACATGACAAAATGTGAAAAATATCTAAATTTATTGTGACTTTTGCAACCCAATAAAAATGTGAGGCAAAATTGTTAACCCACTGGCCCACATCACACAACCCTGTCCCTGATTATTCAGAGAAAATTGCAAAAAGAGCAGAGAGCAGTGTAAATATAAATAATGAACCTGTAAGGAAAGCACTAAAACGTGCAGGGTTCCCCAGGACCAGGATTTGTATCCTATGGACCAAAGACTAATGCAGTCCATGCTGATATATTTTGAATAATCCAACAAATAAAACACAACGTGGAAAGTCAAAATGTAAGTGCATGAGCAATAAAATCAGTGCGGAGCATTCCAAAGACACTTATCAGGCTGTAAATATTTTCCACAAATGTTTTAAGTTCCTTAGGACAGAATGCAAGAAGACAATTCCAATTGTAAGGGGAAAACGTTTTTGGATCATTGTGGACAGCAAGAGTGATTTATAAAGTAATTCGCACTTTGTCTCTCAGTATGAGAATATATTTATTCACCAAGTTCAGGACATACAAGGATTTCTTTTTGGTGCAGTGTCACATATAGTACAGGACAGAACTTTGACCAAAGAGTATAATACTTCATACTACAATAACATTCAATTACAATATAGTGCAAACATAATCAATTCATTCATTCATTTTCTGAAACGCTTAATCCTAATTAGGGTTGCGTGGAGGCTCGCCAGGCCATCGCAGGGCAGAAACACACTGACGGCAGTGCAGCCTTCTCTTGACGAAAATCAGCAATGGTTCTTTTACATGCTTCTCACCACAGACAGTGAGAGACATGGCCGGCCTTTGATAACCTGCACTGGGGGTGCAAACATAATGTATACCATAACAATTTAAAATATAATCTGTACAATAATAATAATAATAATAATATAAAAATAGAGGGGCACTCACAGAATGCAAGGTACCTCCACCACACAGCATGGATAATGAAGCAAATAGGTCCTATATTGGCTCATATTATGGTATGTTCTATAGTACATAAATGTGACCAACTCAGTGGGGGGAAAAAACTCACTTGTTTAAAGGATTTATAAATTGACTCTTGTTTGACCATTAAAGGTCACTTATGGTCAAAGGTAATTGTCTCATTTGAAAGTCCATATACGGTTTCATATTAGTGCTCATTGTAACAGCACATCTATTGGCACTCGGTTCGACTTTATAAGTGCTTAAAATCCTGTGACCTTGATTTTCAATTTTCAAGCTTACTCCAGGTCAAATGTAATTTTCTCTTTTGAAAGTTCATATTTGTTTTCCTGTTAGCGTTTAAAAATAATGGCATGTCTGTCGGCACTCATTTTTAAGTAAGCGATCTATGCCTAAAACTTTGCTCTGACCTTCACCTTTGACCTGGACGTTCTAAAATCAAATCATCTCTGGGACTCAGGTAGGGTAGTGTTCCCACCAAGTTTGGTGAAAATCCATGCATGTGTATGCTCAGGATTCTGTTCACAGACAAACAGACATACTGACTCACAAATGCCTGTGATTAAACTACCTTCCCCAAATCTCTGTTTTGGGTGGAGATACAGTAATGATATAACACAGTACAATACAATGCAGTACTATGGCATCATGTCTGCCCAGGACAGGTTCACCTCCCTGACATCAGAGCTCACCCTTACCCCAAATATTAGAACTCTCCTCTACAATAACACTCTTTTATTGTTTGCTAGTATTACTCAATACTCTATGTTGAAGACTTTAAAATTCAAAGCATTATCAGTTATACTCATTTAAGGTCTGAGCCACTACATTCTGGCCTGATACTCCATATATGACCTTGATTTGCTTACCTGTTCTCATAGTTTGTATTTACCCCTTGGATTTGTCTGTCTGTAGATTGTGGACATTTGCAGTAAATCTGCTGTATGTGGATCATAATATTGCCCCCGAGGCTTCCTTTTTAGTCTTTACTGGACTATATTACTGTAATACGTGCACTCTACTCGCACTTCTAGCTTTAGTTAATCCTTTCCCATTTTCCATCCTTTGGTCTAGTGTGCCAATTTAGCATCAGAGTGTTTATTTTCTGGAACTTGAGAGAGTTAGTTTTACTTTCATACTTTAAATAAATCTGAGTTTTTACTTTTGTGCTTTAGGGGAATTTAAAGTTTAAAACTGCTTTTCCTTTTTTCCTTTCTTTTTAACCATAACCTAAGTAAAAGATTTGTGTACATGTACCACCTCTCACACTGGAAATACTAAATTAGCAGGATCATCTCTTATATTCATGCTTATATCACAGAGATATTTTTGTGTTTGTGCTCTGATCCTCATTCTAAAAATGAGTTTTCAGCTTGATTTTTACTGCACGGTGTCACATAGTGCTGAAGGCATTGCTTCCAGCTAAGACTTTTGGACTGCAATTCCCATCAGCCTTTTCATCTCACATGACCCAAATGATGAGTGCCTATTTCATGTTGTCGTTACTTATGCCCCTTATTTAAGCCTATCTTGGCCCAGCAACTCTTCATGTTTCGCCATGTTTTGTCCATGCCACACAGCTACTGTGCTACTCTCCTTTTTGCTCCTGTTGGGTTTATTAGTTTTCTTTTGCATTTATTATTATTATTACTTGTCTTTTTTTATTTACTTTCACTCACTTGCATCTATTTTCTTCTTAATTGTGTATCAGAGTGATATTTGATATCAGAGTCTTATGCAAGAAATGGTAAGTTTATGAATCAGATAAGCAACATAATTCTTAATGCACTGTAGTAAAGATAATATCGACTACTACAGGGTATTCCCTGCTCTGAGTTATGCGCACACTCGTGTTGTAGTGTAAACGAGGGGAGCAGTGAGTTACATTATGTCCCTGTTGGCTAGTAAGTGAGCAATTGAACTGCTCAAATGCTCCAAACACGTTGAATACTGGCCCAGTGAAGCAGAGTACGGGCACGCAGCCAAGCGGAAAACACACAGTAATCTTATAGGCAGTGGCAAATAAGCAAATGTTCCCGGATAATCCCAGAGGTCAATGATTGCACACTGGCGTAACTGTTTGGTGGAATTCTTAGATGTCTTAGATGGATGTAATCAGTGACACATACAGAAAGCACCATGGGGAAGTGATTTTTCTTTGTAATTAAGCTTTTGAATAGCTTATTTATTTATAGAACACTGGTGTGAAACAGGAAGAGGGTGTCTGCCCATAAAATACCACCGTAAATTTCAGCAATAGGATGGAATGAAGTTTCGAATTAGAAAAAAAAAACAGAACAGTGTTGTGTTGAGAAGTAACATACAGTAGTTCACTGTAGTTCAGTAAGTTTAAACTCGGAATAGTTTGTTTTATGCTCCATGGAAATAAATATGGGTAATTATTTCTGTTTTGCATTCTGTTGGAAGCAATTGTATGTGTGCACAGTTTACCACAGCAACCTGAGAGAAACACACACACATACACTGACACACACATAGACAGTGATGGCAGGGGGCAGGTGTGTGGGATCATTTGGTACAGAGAGGGAAAGGAAGAGAGAGAGGGTCAGTGCTTTTGAAAATATATGTCTCAGATCAGGTCAAGTGCTAATTAAAGAAGAGTTAAAAAAGTTAAAAAAGTGTGGGGTTAAAAAACTTACAAACAACCAGAAACTGACCTTTTTATTTTTATTTTTTCATTCAAAGGAAAATGATTTGTAGAAATCATACAGAATTGAGAGAGATTTATATCATCCTGTGTAACAGGAGTGAAGCAGTGCATGGAAAATCTGTAATGACCCTAGAGCTTGCATTGAGACAAAGCAATAAGGAAGCAGCTGCGGGGAACAGAGACTGGACAGAACCGTAAAATACATGAGAGATGGGATCAGAGATGAAAGTGGAAGTTTCTGCATTGCTTGGTATAAGTTCAGTTATTTTAGCACATTAATTCAAGGTGTTTAATCCCTGTAAATCTTTTTCCCCCATTTTCTCCCTAACTTGGTCATCTGCCACGTCTCACCCACCAGCCAGCTGTCTCCATCACACGACAGCTATCAAGCAGGAGGAGCAGAAAACTGATGTTTTTCCTCAGAGTCTCATGCAGCCAGCCAACAGGGCAACACACACACACACACACACACACACACACACACACTCACACACATACAAGGGTGCGTTGAAAAGTTCATAGGCCGACTATGAAGGAGTAATCCGTGTCAGCATCGGGGTGACAGCTTCTACACCAAGGGGATCCAAGCGCTGCAACACCATTGGAAGAAGTGTGTAGATTTCAGTGGAGACTATGCTAAAAATTAAACCACATTCACATTTTATATATATATATATATATATATATATATATATATATATATAGTGGTTCAATTAGGATTGCTCTAATTGACTGGGAATGGAAAATGGAAAGTATGCCATCATTCCCACCTTTACTCCTGAGCAACGATAACCGTGGCGTTGTTCAGATCTCCTGACCACTGGGCAAGCAATTTTCTGTTGCAGTTGGAGGTCAATTCGAATCAGCGAAATCTTGTTAGCCTTAACCAACTTACACCAATCACACACAACTAAACCCAGCGTGTTTTACTTATCAGGACTCGAAGCAACAAATGAAATATGAAGAATTATTTGGAAAAAGAAGCTTGTCTTTAAACTTGACTCAAAAATGAGCTCAATCTCCTTTAGAGAAACTAAAATTGAGCAATTCAGAATAAAATGTACTGCCAATCTCAGTTCCAGCTGTGCTGATCTGGAATTCATTATGCAGAACTGGCTTTATTTCTTTCGAAAAACAATGACTGACTTTTTTTAGTCTTATTTTATAAATTAGGAAAAGACAAACTTTTGTACCAATCAGATTCCAGTTAATGTGATTCCAGTGGATTCTTTTTTTATTCTACGTATATATTCAGCAAACAGTGCACCAAAGTTGCTGATTATAAACACTAAAGGTAGGAGTATAATGGCAAAGAAGACCAAGTTTAACTTGAAATCAAGACCACTTTTTAACATTTTGTTAAAATTGTATTGTTTAGATAAATTTTTTTCCTTTTACATGGGACAGAATGTATAAAAGATAACAGCAGCCATTAAAGCCCAGTTATGCACCACCAGCATCAACCTCATAATTTTTTTATTATTTGTTATTTATTTATTTGTTTGTTTGTTTGTTTATTTTTTAGAGATTTTTCTTAAAAAGCATAATACAAAGGGAAGGGCAGCATGGTGGCATAGTGGTTAGTATGTCCACCTCACAGCAAGAAGGTCCAGGGGTCAAGCCCTATGCATAGCGAAGGTGTTTCTATATGAAGTTTGCATGTTCTCCTCGTGTTTGCATGGATTTGTTCCGGGTACACCGGTTTCCTCCCACAGTCCAAAGACATACTCATTAGGCTAATTAAATGTTCCTCTTTGCCCATAGGTGTGAATGTTTGTGTGTTTGTTTTGGCCCTGCAATGGTCTGGTGAGCTGTTTAAGGTGTACCCCTCCTATCCGGAAGTCCATCGGGATGGCCTCCAGTCTCCCTCCAACCCTAATAAATGATAAATCAGTTTTTAAAAAATGAAATAAAATGAAATGAAAGTCTACTGAGTCAAGCAGTCCAAGAAATCCACTGAGTGTAATCAATGATAAGCTTTGCCTTTCTCAGTGAGGAATGGAGTAGCAAGCTCTTAAATTCAATCTAAATTACTGAAGCATGAAATATAATTACTTACTTACACAAACAGGTCTGCAAATATAAGAGGTACACTCTAAACCTGTCCAAGCAGTAGCATTTAGTATTTTCTGAGAATGCATGGCTAAGGTGTTTTTTTGTTTTTAGTAAAATAAAGCCAAATCATCTGATATATTTCATTGTAATGGCATACCATTATGAAGAACTTTTACCAGAAGTTATTGTTTTAGAATTATTATATCTATATATTCAGTAAAACTAAATTTAACTAAATGAAACACTTGAACGCCATTTTAAAAAACATACTTTTGTTCATTCAAGCATTTTTTGAGTATCAGTAGTTGGATCATTGGAAGCAGTAGTCAAAACTATGTAAATGTTTTCCAACAAATTGTATACAGTAGACATTTTGCAGTGTATTTTCTACATAACATGTCAGTCCTAAGTTGCCATAAAACAGTTAAATAGACATTGACATTTCTCCCATCCTGGTTTTATCCTTCCTGAGCAGAGCAGGCTTATCACCAGAGCCTGTAGTAGTCTATATGTCATCCGAGCTTTTGAATTTGGGATGAAAAGTTATGCTCCACGCATGGATTGCTTTGACCTACCTACGCCGCCCACAGCAGCCTCCCGACAATTCAAAGCACATCATCATGGCAATGCTTTGATTCATTGAGGTCAACGAGAGTCAATGTTCTTACTGAGGGATTTCAGAGGCAGATGCCTTCGAATCTTTCATAACCTCTGTGAGCTATGTGTTAATCCTGATGGAATACTGCCACCTTGTGTCCAGAAAGAACTGTGTGGTACATGGCATAAGGATACAAGCGCTCTAGTTACTGATTCATCCTATTTTGCTTGTAGCTTTGAGCCCAGACCCAATAGTTTATTAAAATGGAAAAACTGAACATAAGTCTTTGTTTTCTAAAAGTAAGCCCTGTATAATCTGTAAAAACTATTGCACTACAAAATGGCATTCGACTGTTCTTTAAATATCTGGAGACTTTGTTCCTTATATGTAGTTGCCTTTCTCATAAGAAAAAGTATTGTGTAATTATATACAAAAGGAATAAAACACATAGTGATCAAAATATAGTGTTATTGGAAAACAAACAATGACAAGTTAGAACTGTTAAACTGTTAGGAACAGTTAGAAACTGTAAAGAGTCTCTGCACTGACTGTTGCAAACCCCTTACGCCAGAGAGTCCTTCCATAAATGTTAACTAAACATCTCTTTACAGAAAATTTCACTCTATTTATGTTTAGAGGTTTGTCTTTTTTAAATGGCATTACATTTAGTAAGTGCTTCTGTGGATTTGACCCATCTTAACTGTAATCATTTTATCTCATTTTGAACCTACTTTTTCCCATGAAACCTCATTTATCTTTCTGAATGGATTGAATACAAGCTTTCAAAAGGAACAGGTATTGACTGTTATCTTGAAAACTCATGGGTCAGGTGGCTAGAGACTGAACACTTAGTTCAACAGCACATGTGGAACGGAATAATGATGTTGTACAACTGGCAGAAATAAGAAGTATTCATTTCATATCTGATTTTTATTATTTTTTTTGGTGGCTTAAAAAAACATTTTGTGAACTAATTCTCACTATTCATCATAAATGCTGACTTTACTTGGTTTAAGGAGGGATATTTCCTTCTCCACTATCGTTCCTTGGGTTGTATCATGCTCTTTAAATCATGTGTAAGGTAATGAAAGCACTTTGTTACAAGTTTGTAATGTATTACTACAGTTTATAAAACGCTCCAAAAGCTCGCAGAAAATGAAATTGCACAACACCATACTTTATATCTCAAATGAATATTGGAGCGTTAAAGATATTATGTAAAAAATTCCTTGACCGTAATCTAATAATGCCTTTAGGTAGCCATTCCAGGAAACTGGAAGTATGATCAACTGAACAAAAAACTTTAAAACATGCTTTTACATAACAGTACTGTGAAAAAATAACTCTGCAAAGCAGGCAATACCCCTCAGCTCATGCATAACAGTATTAAAGGTATGTCCAGTCCAAAGATGGGTGGTGATCGGTGATGGCCTTTTTTTTTTTTTATTTAATGTGTAAAATGTACATTTAAGATGGCAGCTGTGGTGGTTATATTGGATATTGCACCACGATGAAAACTGATAATCTTGTGTAGTTACCAAGTCCCAATATCCACCAAAAAAATGGTGATAATTGGTGACAGTAATTTTGAGTTAGTGCACGGAATGCAACTGTGGACAGATGAACGGACATTGAGCATGATGACAAAACCCCTCACATCCATTAGAGCCCAGGGTAAAAAGTCTTTCTGCAGTAAAGATGCCTTGAAAAGGCATGAAATGAAATGTTTTTACATTAAATATACAGTATAACAATTATATTCTGAAGTAGAGCCGAATAGCACTATCTCTGGATTATTCAGTTATCTCCAATGAGCCTGAGGTGGATAATAATTTTAGTATATACTCTACTATAACATAAGAAAAGCAAAGTAAAACACAGATTTTATAGGATATTTGTACTTTTTTTAAAAAACAAAAAAACAAGACATTAGTAGATAAGCTCCATGTGCGTGTGTGTATGTCAGACTTTAAGCAATGTTAGCAGAGCAAATTACTGTTGTTCTAGACCTAACAAAGCACTGGAAAAGTTATGATGAACATTTATAGTTTATTTAACTAGGATACATGTTTTAAAAATTTTTTTTTTTTGTATATACTACATGGAAACAAGAAAATTGTGCTCCGTAATGGTTGTCTCTTAATCTCATTCAAAGTTTTAGTATGTACTACATAGAAACATAAGCAAATTAAGACAATTATTATTATTATTTATTTGTTTATTTATTTATTTTAGCTTGGCAATGACCATGCAGACTACTCCATCACAATACACACAAAAAAAGCCCATATAAAAACATAAAACTTTAGAAAAAGCCCATATTGCAGAGCTTTCTTCATATTATTTGGGAAGGCACTGTGCTGAATTTTTAGGGCTTTTAAATCACTGAGCATGACAAACCATGAGTGAGTGGCCGCCATTTCCATTCAAGCGTTATAATATCTATTAAGCCCAAGATCATGAACCAAACAGATCGTGCCTTTCAAATGTTGTATAGACTAATGTGTACTATCTCAGTGTAGTGAACCAATAATGGTCAGCATTTTCGAGCCGTGCACTGAACCATTCCACTTGAACTCGCCAGCGGGTGTCATGCAGAACTTGTGTGAGAGGTGCCGTCGAGGAGGAGTCTCTTTAACTGCTTTTCTGTCTTGTGAGCTGTCTTTGTCCTGCATCACTTTACACTACAATAGTACATACTACGATGAGCAGTGAACATTTATAAATTAAACAAAACAGTAACTGGTGTAACAATTATTAGTTTAAGTTTATTAGTCTCAGGTACAATTTTTAGCAGTTTTATAAGGAAATTAGCTGGTAAGTTTTAAGTTTGAGTTTCTTGCCGAACCAGTCTTAGTTCTTCTAGAAACTTTCTCACTTGCTCCTCATTCATGCAAAGAAAATCTTGATCATGTTTTTTGTGTGAAAAATGGTCTCATGAAATATTCTGCTTTTTACTGTCATACAAACATATTTTTGTACCCCTGAATGTACCAAATTTTTGTTTGGAAATCTAAACTGTTTTTGTACTGACTGTACTGTATTGGTAATGTTTTAGTCATAAAAAAATAAATATATAAAAATGTGTTTGTCATAAAATAAAATCCATAGCAAAGACTGTACTTAAAACAAAAAGGTGCTAAAGACTTTTGTGCAGCATTGTAGATTCGTGTAAATTGTTTCTAAAGGTGCTGACAGTTATTTGTTTGTCATAGACGCAAGTTCTAAGAAATATTTCAATAAGAGCAGCACCCTGTCCTTCTTCAGTTCATTCATCACTGCCAGTCTAGATGACTGTACTGAATGATGGATGAACCGGAGTCTGTCTCTCTCTCTCTCTCTCTCTTTCTGTCTCTCACTCTCTCTCTCTCTCTCGCTCTCTCTCTCTCTCTCTCTCGCTCTGTCTGTCTCTGTCTGTCTCTCAGTTTTCAGTTTAATAAGCTCTCTATCTGTCTCTCTCTCTCTCTCTATCTCTGTCTCTCTCTGTCTCTCTGTCTATCTTTCTCTCTGTGTCTCTCTTTCTCTGTCTCTCTCTCTCTGTCTCTCTCTCTCTCTGTCCCTCTCTCTATCTTTCTCTCTCTTTCTCTCTCTGTCTCTCTTTCTCTCTCTCTGTCTCTCTCTCTATCTTTTTCTCTCCCTGACTCTGTCTCTCTCTGTCTCTCTCTCTCTCTCTCTCTCTCTCTCTCTCACACTCTGTCTGTCTGTCTCTCTCTCTGTCTGTTTCTCAGTTTTCAGTTTAATAAACTCTCTCTCTGTCTCTCTCTCTCTCTATCTCTGTCTCTTTCTGTCTCTCTCTCTGTCTCTCTCTATATCTTTCTCTCTCTTTCTCTCTCTCTGTCTCTCTCTCTCTCTCTCTCTGTCTCTCTCTCTGTCTGTCTGTCTCTCTCTCTTTATCTCTGTCTCTCTCTGTGTCTCTCTATCTTTTTCTCTCTCTGTCTCTGTCTGTCTCTCTCTCTTTCTCTCTCTCTCTCTCTGTCTCTCTGTCGCTCTCTCTCTCTCTCTCTCTCTCTCTCAGGAGAAATGCTGAAACACGTTGTAATGCAATCTCTTTCAGAAAGCCTTACCTCAGCAGAATGGTGTGTCTGTGCTTAGAGAGCAGCTCCTAAATCGTCTGGCATTTGAGCTTGGCTGCATCTAGGGAATTTGCCTATTAAATAGGAACTGTTTATTGTATCGGTGGGATGAATTTTGTCAATGCCGAGTTTTGACTGATCAATTATTTATCATGAATCTGATCCAAAATTATTGCCAGGCTGAGTGTATAAATGTAAATATCTAAATGACGACTCTATATATTGTAAATATTGACATGCCAGTTAACAGAGGCTAGTGTCATTCTTAACCTATGGCACCATGGTAAGTTCAAATGCCACTATTTGAGCTACAAAGTCTTTTGATTGTTATCAGTGTGTTGCAATACACATAACAAAACGAGATTAGTATACAAATGTAAGCATCAGGGCATAAGCGTATATACTAGATAGAAATCCAGCACGTCAGGGCATCATGCACGTACATAATCACAGTATGTGTGTAGGAGGTGGGAGAAAATCTAGAGAACCAAGTCCAAATAGATACAACAAGAATATGTGAAACACTGCAGACAGTAACTTAAGTTTAGGATTGCAAACTGGGACACTGGTGTTGAGAGCAAACAACTGTAAAGAAGTACAATAGAATGTAATATGTACAGTACAGTGGGTCAGTAGTCGTTTAAAGGAGTGATTCTATTTCAAAAGGAGAAAAGTAAAGATGTGTGCAGAATCATTTTCAGCATTACTTTATCTGAAGGTTGAGTTGCTCATCCAGGGAAAAGTACAGTGCAGAAGCCCGTTCTAGATGTAATGAAACTAAAAGCATGCATTGGGCTTTTAGCTCCTGGTAATGGCAGTAGCAATCATCTTAGATCATATAGCATGTATAGTATTGCTGATTACAGATCTTTGCTTCAATTGTAAGCCTATTGTAAGGTTAATATCTGCGCTGAGATTCTGTGCATGTTTATGGGCTTCCTCTGGGTCCCACAGTTTCACATCTCCCAAAAACATGGCATTAGATGAATGAATGTAATTGTTTTTGGGTCTGAATGGGTGTGAGCATGGTAACCTGCGAAGGACTAGCATCTTTTACCTGCCTCAAGCACGTGGTTTTCTCTGGAGAGGCTTCAGATTCACTAAAACTCCAAACTAGGATAAAGCAAGTACTGAAATTGTGTAAGTGAGTTCATTGAATAAACAAGTAGCAATTAGAGTGACTTTTGTTTAGGAGCAGTTTAACTTATATCCACTTCCTACATTTATCATTCATTTATAACTCCTAGTCTGCCAAAAAGGAGGTGCATAAATGCATAAAACAGGATCCAGAACACTCAGATCAGAGGATTTTCATTGCTGAAAGGTTCCACTGATTTTTTTTAGCTTGGAACTCTTTGTACTTGGAATTCTGTCTCAAGAGAAAGCTATGTGTTATAGTCCTCTACATAAAAGCCCTAATGGTTTCCCCAGATGGACAAACTGTACAATGCTTATAAAATACTAGGTGGAATGAAACCTCATAGATATATTCTAAGACTGTAGGGCATAAGTAAGATAATTAATATAAGTAAAAATTAAATACAGGAGCTGAGAACATGGAATCCTTAAGGGGATCTAAAAAATCTTGAATGGTTTTATGTAGTGCTAAATTTCTCCGGCATGGAATATCTGAGCAGGTACAAATTGGTTATTATGGAAATGTTTAGTACTGTATTGTGAGAAGGGAGGTGACATAACAAATTCAATTTTCAAATTATTATAATTTAATTAGTAAATGATTCATTCATTCATTCTGTCATTCTTGCTTTCTTGCTTTCTTTTTGTCTTTTTCTTTTTTTAAGAATGTGGGCAGTCTAAATCTGAGAGGCACTGTTTCTTGTTCTGGAATGATTAACCTTATAACACAGAGTTTCAGCAAAGGTAGAAAGTTAAACCCCTTTTACAAACAAGCAGTATTTTTTATTTTTTATTTTGTATTTTTTTTTTTTCTGAAAGAGTTTAGTATCGCTACAACAGAAGGGACTGACATTCTGCATTCTCATGAATTATGTGTGATATTTCTGTAATTGGTTGACGTACGACTGCTGTATGGCTCAACTGCTATTGTCATACTGTACGTGAGGGTATATAAGAAAGTCCCATAAGTTTAATGTAGAACGATCAGTAGGACTATTGTAAGAAAACCGTATGATTCCGAGTGCATCAGATGACCCAAAAAGCGTATGAGAACTGAAAACCTTCACCATCTAAAATTCAAACATAAAATGCGAAATAAAATGAAAAAATAATCAATTTTGGATTGCCACACAAAACATCATAATCAAGGTTCAGTGCAAACAAATGATCTTTGACACACATCCTGAGGCTCAGTATTTCATCTACATAACAGTGTTATTACTGTAACATTTCTGTGAGTGTCAGCTTCACTTCGTTGATTATACTCATTCAGATCTGTGTGCCATGAGTTAAAAATGACTGCAATGCAGAACTGCTGTACTGCAGTCATTTAAAAATAAAATGTTTCCTTCATGGCAACACAGCGGTGCAGGGATTAACGCTTTGGCTTTACAGCAAGCAACTTCTGGGTTCAGACATGCTGGTTGGCCATGGGCCTTTCTGTGTTTTCTCACCATGCCTGCTTGAGTTTCCTCTAGGTGCTCCAGCTTCCTTGTTCAAAAACGTGCAGACTAAATCCTACTCAAAATTGCCTATTGGACTGAATGTTTTTTTGTTGTTATTTTTGTTTTGATATACTGGATTAATCCCGCAAGGGAAATTATTGCCTCTGCAATTAACCCATCCAAAGTGAGCACACACGCTCATAAACAGTGAGCACACACATACTTCGAGCAGTGGGCTGCCACACACGTTGGGGGCACCTGGAGAGCAGTGTGGGGTTAGGTGCCTTGCTCAAGGGCACTTCAACCATGTAGATGGAAGAAGGGAAGGTACAGCTCACTCCCCCACCACCTCACATTTTTCCTGCTGGTTTGGGAATCGAACCAGCAACCTTTCAGTCCCAAAGCTGCTTCTCTAACCATTAGGCTATGGCTGCCCCCGATATTCATCTTTGTGATGCAGTGGATTGGCAACCTGCCCAAGAGAACAGCGTCTGTCACGCAAAGTCATCTGGGATTTATGTAGGATTTACTCTCATCAATATGCCATTCACATTAATAAACCTATAAATATTATGTCTAATAATTATATCCATATTAAATGCATGTTTGAGCAGGCTAACAGGTCTGTGTAGCTGATGGTATCTGTTCTGTTCACCTTACTCATTCAGAAGTGATGAGGTTGTGATGTTGAATAAACGGGTAATGTTGAAGTGTTGTACATTAATTGTACTGGAGTATATATCATGTTCATGTAAAAGAGCAGAAGCCTATCTGATGAATGTAAATGTAGTGTAGTATCATGTGCAGATGTGCCTAGCCTTATTTTATTCAGAAGTTCACTAGTTTACTGATTTGTAAGTTTAATACCTGTATACTATTATTTTTGCTGGCACCATGCCTTATTGGAACTGATGCATTTATGTTCTACTTTCGCAATTTCACACTGTTGTGAGAGTGAAACGAATTATAAATGGCAGCCTTTTCAAGCAGGCTAATGCAAACATATTTTCAGTCTAACAGGAGAGTTTGGAAGTCTTTCCTTTAATTCCACTACAAGTGTTAGGCGAATGAATGGATGAATAGACCGTTAGAAAATAATGTCTCCCCTAGTGGGCGTCTTGTGAAAATTTTAGGGAATTTTTTTTTTTTTTTTTTTTTGGTGATTGCAGCATTTTTTTTCATGTGCTCATGCACAGGTAACTTTTTGAGTTATACTGCACACAAACAAACAAGCAGACAAACAAACACAGGTTAAAACATAACCTCCTCGCGGAGGCAACAAACAGACCGATGGTAAAACATAACCTTCTTGGTGGAGGTACTTAATAAAAGGAGATTGCATACATAACAGCATATCGATCTGATTGAAACCCTGCATTCTGGGATGTAAACAGCTCTGCTCCCAAATGAGTATTTCCATAATAGTTTGCACTATTAAAAAAAAGGTTTGCTCCATAAGGCCTCTTAGGATAGTTATGGGTTCTTCACTTTCTAAAGATGTTCCACTGAGAACCCTCTCTGATAGAGAACACTCTGTTATTGATGACGTGTTTCTTCAGGGAGACAAATCATTGTAAATGTAACCTATTTTCTTGGATTGAATGATTAGACGTGAATCATTATGAAATGCAAAGGAAGTCATTTTAGTTAACTGAGTGTGATAGAGTTTCATATCCAGGTGTGCATATTGTATACATCCAGCAGGGACTGAACAGGGGGGGGAAAGGCTGTGTCAGGCCTTCTTCCTAGAAACCCATGAGTTGCATCAGTTTGATAGATTGCCCTATTAGTGTATCAGAAGCCTTGCTTCAAAAGAGCACTATTAACATAATATTGAGTAGTGAAGCTCGCAGACTAATAAGATGTGCCTGCGGACTGGGCACGAGCCCAATGTTAAGCTTTCCACAGGATGACTGCTCAGGGTATAAGCTCTATGCTGCATCTGAAAATAGTGTCTGAAAGCATCATACGTGGTTACTGAAGAAATACATTTAAAGAAGCTTTATGCTGAAGCCATTCTTAATATGCCTTTGATAGAGAAGGATTCTCAATGCATTGGTGTTTGTTTAATGTTCATGCAGTATGGGTGAATAAATCTCTTTGTCTCATGCAGCTGTAGGACGTGTCCCATCACAGACGATTAGCAGGAATAGAAACTGACACCTAAAAGATGAAAGCTGTACATTTAATGTGGGAGGAAAATGCCATCATTCTGGTGGAACAATCTGCAACATCCCACTCAGTCGATTTACAGCTAAAGACTATTGCTGTGCGGGGCGAAGGTATGCTTATTTATAGAAACAAAACAAAGTGTTAAACAGGAGTAACCAATGCAATGTGTTTGCAGCTAGCATGTCTAAAAAGTATGTGGTCTTAAACATTTAAATCCCCATATCCCTTTCTTTAAAATCCTATTTTCTGGCCAGAACTGTGGGTGGCTGAGCTCTTTCACAGATTCATCTTTTTTGTTTGTTTGTTTGTTTGTTTTTCTTTTTAATAATAGATGTAATCCATCATATAAGTGTAATAGCTGGTGGTGACTGATTTTACAGGTGATCAGATTTATTGTGTATGTGTCATCGATGTAATGGAAGCTTCCCTTCATAAAATCAACATAAGTTTGGTTGTATTTAGGAGGATAGATGTGATATGTTCAGGGTTATAGACAAAATGTCAGAGTGGTTGACTGATGTGAATGTGAGTGTGTGCGTTCGTAATGTGGTGGCACGACAAGTGAACACACTTGATGCCAAAACACGGGGATATGTTCTTCGTGTATTAATAATAATAATCACAACAACAACAATAGTAATGATAGTAATCATGATGACTGGCGGAATAGTGAAGAAGGCCCTGGGTTCGAGTCCTGGGCTTGGCGATGGCGTTGTAGAGTTTGCATGTCCTTCCTGTGCTTATGTGGGTTTCCTTCGGGTACTGCGGTTTTCTCCCACAGTCCGAAAAACATGCACATAAAGCTAATCGGCTGTTCAAAATTGCCCTTAGGTGTGAGTGTGAATTGTTGTGTGGGGGTTGCCCTGCGATGGACTGGCAAGCTGTTCAGGGTGTACTTCGCCTTCACACAGAGTCGGCTGAGATAGGCTCCAGCATCCCCATGGAGAGGATCTAGTTGGATTAAGCAGTTTGGCAAATGAACGAATGACTTATTATCATAAACATATCATATATTTCGTATTTAATTGACTGTAAACAAAAGAAATCACATTTATTAGCTATATGCAGTATCTGTGTAACATTTAAGCAATGAGCAATGAGCAAAATATCCTGTGTATGTACTGTATTTTATTAAAAGGAAGGTCCTTTCTGTTTATTCTTTCTATGTATGTGTTTTTGCATTAGATAACTAAATAAACAAGTCGATAGAAAGACTAGATAAGAGAGACACTGACTTTGGCAAGACATATATTTCTTTATTTGGCCACGCCCACCGCTTAAACATCCCGGAAGAAGGAAGCCGGATCTCGTGCACCTGTCACTGTACAAGTGTAAACATATCCGGTATAAAATCGATAAAAACTTCTCTCGCCAGTAGCCGGTAAGCGTCCAGGTCTTTATTAATTTAAAACAGAGCCTTCCCAGAGCCCACTGTTGTGTATTTCATTTATAGATATGAAGTTAAGAGTGTAAATCTCTCCAAAGTTTAAAGTGACGTGACGTCGGTGGTTTGTGCTGCTGTGCAACAGGCGCGCGCGCGGAAGAAGATGCGCTTTGGTTTCATTTTATTCTGATTGAAATATTACATTTAAATTATTTTTAATATGTTTCGTTTATTTAAATCATATGTTGATTCCATGGCAGTTGTATCACCTTTGTATCGATTATATGATTTTCTAATTGCAACTGCTGAAAGAAAAAAAATATATATATATAAAATTAAAAAAATAATAATAATAATTTAAAGAAACAAATTAAAGAAAAATAATTCAAAAAAATTTAATGTTATGAGTTTAAAATATTAAGATGGAGCAAATCTGATCCCCAGCTGGCTGCTTGTTTCCTTGTGTGGGTGCGTCAGCGCATGCGCATTCCTGTCTATCTCTGTGCCTGTCTGTCACTATGTATCTGGGTTTTTTTGTTTGTTTGTTTGTCTGTCTACCTGTCTCTTTGTGTGTATGTCTCTATCTATCTATCTGTCTGTCTGTCTTTGTCTCTGCTTTTCTTTCTTATGTCCCCCTGTCTGTCTCTCTCTCTCTGTCTGTTTGTCTACTTCCATACAAATATGTTTGTTTTTGTTTTGTTTTTTTTCAGATTATCAGACCCTCCCTGGCTAAATAAGCAGCACAATGTCAGAAAGAGACGAGGAGACATTTAAAACTGTGCAGCTTGAACAACATGCAGCTGATTTGTCTAATGCAGACCCCAAGGTCCTTCAGCCAGACCCTGGTGCCCCATCCTCAACTGTCACTCAGATCACTGAGACTGAAGAGAACACTTCACCACCAGCTTCCAGCGCTGTCAATGCCACCACCAACACCATCATAACCAACACCACTAGCACCGTCGCCAGTGCAGAGCATGGACAGAAGTGGGCCGCAGCGGTGGACCAATTTAAGCTCAGGAAATTCTTTGTCCTTCGGGTAATATGCGGGATCTTTTTTTCTTTCTTACTTTTTTGGTATAATCTCAAACAGGAGTTTAAAAAGGAGGCCTGATGTGTATTACCTTTCTAGTAAATCCACGTATTATAAATTGCAAGTCAGTCTTATAATCCTGAAAACTTTAAAATGAATATATGCCTTAAACATTTTCAAGAATGTAATAGGAGTCTAGTGGCTTTAGCCCCTGATTAAAGGATTGTGCATGTTTTTATGATATAGAATGCAGGTTACTACATACATTTAGCTAGCTGGTAGTTTTCCACACTCACCTTGGACTATTTGGTAATCAAATCCTGTTTGCCTGGCAATGAACCCGGACATTGTTCACAGCCATGTCGCGGTAACAAAATTCTCTGAAGTAACGATAAGCTCAAGAGATTTCATAATTAACAATCCCGACGTTCTTGTTAAACTCTTCTAATAATGGCAAGGAACAGGTTTTTTTGTTTGTTTGTTTGTTCATAATTATGCTTAGTTACTAATATGCACAACATAATTACATAATTTGCATAAAATTCTAAAATATTTAGCAGTGCTTTAGACATAAAAATACTGCATAAGTGTAATGTCCTGTATAATGGGTTTTAATTATTTATTATTTAATAATGTTATAATTATCCAATGTCAAGGCAAATTTATATATATATAAAAATATAATATAATTTTTTAATTTTTTACATTTTTTGAGGGGTGAAGTATGGCCCAAGTAACACTCCAATAGATTTTAGGTGATAGGTCATAGGATCGCAATCCAGATTTGAGATTTTTTTACCATTGCAGGATTCACCAAGTTTGAACTTTCAAACTTGAATCAACGTTACAAGTAAAGGCTAAAATGCTTCCACAAAAATTACAGTACAACGTCCACATAAGAAAAATAATATTTAGCTAAAATAAAAATAAGGAGGGGAAATGAGATGCCTTGGTGGAGGTTTGTGCTCTCTTCATGCTTTTTATATATATATA
>JBCNYH010000006.1:12527252-12546984 GCA_039654325.1 Tandanus tandanus | reverse complement strand
AAATGTATCACAGTAATGAAGGCGTGTGTGTGTGTGTGTGTGTGTGTGTGTGTATGTGTGTGTGTGTGTGTGTGTGTATTTATTTATTTATTTATTGGGCAGGTCCATTACATAAAGTCCAAGAATAAAACATTTAGAAAAAAAACAGGAAAACTGCAAGACGTGAAAAGTTTTGAAAGCTACAGTATCTGGCACCAAGATGTTTGCAGCAAATCCTTTAAGTCCTGTAAGTTGTGAAGTGGGGCCTCTGTGGATCAGACTTGTTTGTCCAGCACATTGAATTCTTGGGAGTCCAAGTCAACACCTTGAACTCTTTGTTATGTTCCCCAAGCTATTCCTGCACATTTTTGGAGTGAAGCAAGTTGTGATGTCCTGCTGAAAGATGACACGGATGTAAAAAGGTAGGTGGTATCTGTCAAAGTAACATCCACATGAATGTCAGCACCCAAGGTTTTCCAAAAGAACATTGCCCAGAGCATCCCACTGCCTTCACTGGCTTGCCTTCTTCCCATAGTGCACCTTGGTGCCATCTCACACCCAGCAGTCCACATGATGTAAAAGAAATCATTATTCATCAAACCAGGCCATCTTCTTCCATTTCTCCATTGTACAGTTCTGATGCTCACATGCCTATTTTACAAGGTGGACCGGTGTCAGCATGGGCAGTCTGTGGCTACACAGCCCCATATTCTGCAAGCAGCGATGCACTGTGTGTTCTGAAATCTTTCTATTATAGCGAGCATTAAAACTTTTCAGCAGTTTCTGCTACAGTAGCGTTTTTATGGGACAGTCCAGATTCTAGTTTTTCCCCATGAACTTTTTGCCAGTTCATTAGTGGTCCTTCCTTGGACCACCTTTGGTAGGTATTAACACTGCATACCAGGAACAAGACCTGCCATTTTGGAGATAAATAGACCCAGTTGTTTAGCCATCACAATGTGAGCCTTGTCAAAGTCACTCAGATCTTTATGCTTATTGCTCATTTTTCCTGCTTCCAACACAACAACTTCGAAAACTGACTCTTTATTTTTTGCCTATTATATCCTACTGTATTGAGATAATCAGTGCTATTCACTTCACCTGTTAGAGGTTTTAACATTATGGTTGATCAGTGTATGCCTATTGTCAGAGTACATTTTGAAGACTGGAAGAATGTCACCTGGTCCACTATTCAACTGTCCAGTTTGGGTGAGTTTGTACCTAAGGTAGATTGTAGATTCCTGTTCTTGGTTGATAGGAATGGAACCTGATGTGGTTTGCTGCTATTGTACCCTATCAATCTCCAGGTTCAATACCCTGTACTTTTTGAGATGCTTGTCTGTTGATTGTGGTTGTAAAGAGTGGTTTTTTGAGTTACCAGAGCCTCCCTGTTTCCATCTGTAGGACAGTTATTCCTAAAAACAAACAGCACCCTGCAAATAGACAGGAATAAATGCTTCAAATATCTGCATTTAGTGTTAAATGTGAAGTAAATATTACCTATACCAGAAGGTTTATTACCCCTTTAATTAAATATAAATCCAGCAGCCTTGACTAATGTGTTATCAAGAATGCATAAATGGACAATGTATGTTCATGTTAATGAACATGGCCTTGTTTTGGCCCACAAGTTTTATATCTGATCCAGGCATGAAAGTAAAAGCTTCTTGCTTATGTGACTCGTATGTTATGGCTTGCAGGATCCCAGTCTTGATGCACTCAGTTCTAATTCCAGCCAGATTCTCAACCAATCTGTGTTTGTATCTGTTTAGAATGCATCAAGTATATTTCTATTCGTTAATGCATACATATATATATATTTTTTTTTCCATTTGTAATCCAACCTGATGTGACCCTGTTGGTATTTTGTGGTTCAGAGCAATGAATCATTTGTATAGCTGTGAGCCATTAAATGTTTTATTTAATAATTGACTCATTTGAAGGTAGAGCTGAATAACGAAAGCTGGCATGCATAGTTTTGGAGGGAGCGGTTGAGGGAGGGAACGTGTGAGTGTGTATGTGAGTGTGAGTGTTCATCACTGCCTACAAAGGGATGGGTGATTGTGAATCATTTTCCGGCGTTTTGGGAAGGAGGATTTAAAAAAAAAAAGGTTACAGGAGGTATGTGCTTGCTCTTTTGCTCTTCTTATACTTTATTTCTTTATAAGGCCTCGCAAAGAATGACAAGCTGTTCCCGTGACTCACTGAGGCAATCCTTCCCTTGAGTAACTTCACCAAGTAAAAGAAATAACATAACGCTTCAGTTCATAATGTTATTTGTTTACTGAAAAGCACTGTGGTTGAGTAGGGGCTGCAGACCCATCGTGCTTTAGTCATTGTGTGGCTTTTGGTTTCTATGCAGGCTTTGCTACTAATCTTTCAAGGCTCCAGAACCATTTTTGATAAGCTGGAGAAACAGTTCATTGTGGGTTGGTGTAAGCCAGGTTGTTTCTAAACAACATATTCTTTGCCAGTGTGAGGTAGAGAGAGAGAGTCAAGTGTGGCTAAGCTGCATGAGTTGCAGATGTGTTTTTTAAAAAGTGCTTTACTCTCTAGCTGTCTAGACAAGGTAATTACTGCTACACTGCACATCACCGTCTTCTCTTATTCCTGAAGAGGACAGCTTGTTGTGATAATCTCAAACATTCAACCGAATGCTTTGGATAAAAAAGATGTTTGCATCTTTCTTTAGTTAACAGTATCATTAGCGTCGTGCCGTCCCAGCTGTAATATAATTGTATGTATTTCCGTCTCATTATCCTGTGTATTAGACCTTCGACCTTTACAGTATATGATATGGTTCGGCTGTTTAGACAGTACTTATGAATCATTTATAATATGACTAATCCCAGTGACAACTATTAACCTTTAGCCTACAAGCTTTTGCAAAACAATTTGAAATGAACCAGCCAGGTAACTTGTGCTAACATGGGAAAAAGATGCCGACTCAGCTTCTCATATTAGCAGTAAGACTAATCACCACTGACACTCCCTATGTAAAAGGTTTGAACCGGCCTCACATTGGCAGCATCTGTAACTTAAAAATCTGATCTTTGCCAGGCTTCCCTATTTGGGAAAGGGAGTATAAAGGGAGAGTACAAGAATTTCTTTTATTTGAGTAGCTACTTTTTAAATTTCGAGCGGTTTCTCCTTTTCAAAACGATGCCATTATTGTCATTAAAGGCTGAATAAGAAATTGTTGATTTAGTTGAGTGTAGTTTCTGAGTTTTAGTGTTATATTTTTTAACTGCTTTCTTAATAGAGAGGGGTACTCAAACGTTTTACCAGTAGGGACCATTTTAACTGGTAAAAAAAAGAAATCCAGCAGCCTCCTCAGTATAGTTTTGTTTTATAAAGCTAAACTAACAATTCAGATATCACTGCCTTTTTATTTAAATGTGCACAATAATATTTGGCTATGCAATGGAGCCATAGTGGTGTAACATGTGAGACTGAACTCACAGAAAACACTTCCATTAATATTGTAATTAAACTCAAGTTATGGATTAAACTCATTTACATGACAAGTCAAACAGGTAAATAACTACACTGAAGGCCAAAAAAAATTGCTGTTTATATTTAAATTAGCAGACACTTAAGAGCTTTTGAATGGATAATTACTGCAGTGATTAACAACAACAATTGGCAACAATTTATCTCCAACTGATGTAGTGAGTAGCTTCTCATTTCATAAACAGCCATGTCTGAAAAGATGTTACTATGTTTCAAAAGGGTCAAATTACTGGCCTGCATTAAAAAAATTTTTTAAACAACTAAGGCAATTGCTGAAATGATTCAAATTGGGTTAAGAACTGACCAATGCATTAATAACATCTGGAAGGATAGTACTGAACTGTCAACTTCACTAAGGAAATCTGGTCGGAAAAAAATCTGACCATGATCTGAGATCATGTAAATGCTTGCAGTCGAACCCATGGCTTTGTTTAATCGTGAAACTCACAGTATTTCCACACGCACAATGAGACGGAAACTTACAGGACTGGGAGTCAGCAGCCATGTTAAAAAAAAAAAAACACTTGTTAGTGAGAATAATCGGAATAAAAGCCTTTGGTTTGTTAGGGAAGATAAAGATCAGATTGTGGAGCAATGGAGAAAGGTTATGAGATCTGTTGAGTCCAGTTTTACCAACACCATAGTGATGAGTGTGTCAGGATAAGAAGGGAAGTGCATGAACCAATGTACCCATCATGCATAGGGCCACTGTACAAGCCTCTGGAGGCAGTGTTATAAGCTGGGTATTTTCAGCTGGTCAGGTTTAGTGATGGTAATGTCTAATAATGGTAAAAATGAAGTCCACTGACTACCTGGATATACTGAATGACCAAGTCATCACATCATTGAATTTTTCTTTCTTCCTTGATGGCACAGATATAAAATTCAGGCTTCATTTTTGAAAGTAAAGACTTTTTCATAGTTTACCCATGACAGAATCTCGACTTTAACTCCAGTAAATGTCTTTGGCATATTCTGGAGAAGACATTATAGAGTGTTTCATATATCCCATCATCAGTACAAGACATTAAATCACATTAAATATTGTAACGTATGCAGAAGGTTTTCGAAACACTGACGCGGCAAATGCATTATGAAACCTAAAAGCTGTTCTAAATTCTGAAAGCTAAAAAAGGTCTAATAAAATATTATATATACACAGTACAGTACATAAATACATAAATCACAGCCCAACTGGCTGCTTTTCAAGAACCCTGGAGATGATATTGAAAAACATAGATTTACAGTATTAGCCTAAAGTACATTGTGAGAAATAAATGTACGAAACTGTACTTTTTCTTGCTGCTGATGCGGCAGTGTAAATCTTTTCTAGCTTTAATATGAGTCTTCCACCTGGAAATGTGAATATTGTTCAAACATTAATTATGGTCTATATATGATCATGCTGATTGACCTTAAAAGCTTTACTCTAAAGCTTTGCAGTGTGTGGTTATATTAACTAATTGCTAATTTTAATGCTCTTGAATTAGCACTGGTCCCTGGCCTAGCCTAATAGCCTAATAGCAATAAAGAGCACATCTGTAGTCACACAGGAGTTTAGTAATGCCTTGAGCTGTGACTTAATATATAGGAATTTAATTTCCGGCCATTTGGATGAGACTGAAGAAATAGACCTAAATAATAATAAATAATAAATTAAATATAAAAACCACTCAGAACAATGATAGCAGATTTAATACATTTTTAATAGCTGTTTGAACTTCCTTAATCTAAACTGATATTTATATGGGTTTAAGTTGTAAGCAGTAGTCATTCCCTGTGTGACCAGCAGAGGGAGATGTTTGACACATTTCCATCTGTACTTTGATTGTCACCCAACTGCTCGCTGACCACCAGCCCCCCTTACGAACGTTTACATGGTGGTAGATTTGATGTCCACAGCTGCCTAACCGGTCTGTGTAGCATTGTCCTGATTTTTGAGCTTTCTCCCAGCCATACAGTAAATCTTTACCGTTCAACACAAAGTGTAGAGGTGGAGCGTAAGCAAAAGCAACAAAAGCGAAGCACGATCCCACAGTGTTGAATGCGTCGACTTCCTGATTCGGAATGGCAGGGATTAACCGTTCTTGTGTTTGGATTTGTTAAGCACTTCTTTTCAGCAAGCAGCTGCTTGTCATACATTTCACAGTGTTGAAGTACATCTGTGTTGTTCACTGGGGTGAATGTGCTAGCAAAGGTCACACTGGAAGGGGAAAAGTTCGAGTTTCCGAACTGATCCCTTACATCGTTTTTCTAAGGTATTTTAAGTGCATAAATATTAGATAGTAACATGGTAGTATCCTGTTTGATGGTATCATTGACTTTCTTGAAGTGCATTTAGATTAATAAGCCTTATTACAGTACTAGCTTAACACAGTATAGAGGTGACACTGTGGAACAGCAGATAGTGTTGCCACCTCACAACTCCAGGGTCCTCGCTTCAATCCTGAGCTCGTGTTACTGTCTGTATCTATATGGGTTTCATCTGGGTTCACCTACTTCCTAAAAATGTGCAGGTAGGGGGACATGCTACAATATTTACCCAAGGTGTAAATGAGTGCATAAATGTGTATGTGCTTCAGCTTTGCCTATCATCAGGATAGTCTTTGGATCCACTGCAACGATTGTTTTATGTGCCAAGTTTTGAACACAAACAAGGAATTTGACTCCGGTTTAAATCACTCACTGTACAGAGAAGCATTTATGTCGGTTTTTACAAGAATTTAAGCAAATACATATAAATATACATGAGGAAATAGAGCATAACGCAAAGTGACAAATTATTAAAAGAAATGTACAGTACAGTGCAGAATAGTTGCAGTCTGATCCTGTTCAGTTTGGTGGCCGATCCAAACCAGACGGTGATGGATGTGCAGAGGATAGACTGTATGATGTATATGGCGGTGTAGACGGTGATCAGCAGCTCCCGTGGAAGGTTACATTTCCTCAGTTGTCGCAGGAAATACAACCTCTCCTGGGCCTTCTGCTGTACAGTGTTTATGTGGGACGACCACTTTAGGTCCTGTGAGATTGAGGATGGAGAGGGGTGGAAGTATTGAAGGGCTTCTTCTCTAGTCATGGAAGATTATGGAATGAATGAATGTTAAAAAAAACATCATTAAAGCCACATAAATGCAATGAAAGCACTAATTAACCTGGGTGACATATTTCTGAATGATTTCTTCATTTCATCCACGCATTTTTTTTTTATTGTATGTATTAATCACTCGGTGTGAAACGTCTCTTTTCTGACACACTTCATTTATCTCTGTGAGCGTCTCAGGATCGTTTCGATTAAAAAGTGCTTGTGCGAGTGCATGTGGGTTTGCGCAGTTTTCTTCTCCTGCATGTTTACTCATAACCAACATACTCGATTTGCACATTCTTCTTCTTCTGGAAGTTGTCATCTTGTTGCTTTTGCACACGTGCAGATGGTGGTGCGGGGCCACTGGATCTCGTACTCGTGTATAGCGTGCTGTAACGGCTGGGAGAGTAAGCTGGCTCTGGAGCAGCGTTGAGCAATCAGGGGGATTTGTGTGCTTGGCTGTGTGAGTCACTTGCCATGACAGCTGGAGCGGGCCGCTGATATTTATCTAATGTGTTGACTTACTAGTCCTCGTCCTTATAGAATGCACTCAACCACTGCAGGAATTTGGAGACGCTGTCATGAAGCTTAGTTAAAAATACGCTTTTGTGTGTATGTGTGTGTGTGTGTGTGTGTGTGTGTGTGTGTGTGCTGGCATGAGGGCAAAGAAATGAGCATTACTTCTGTTTCATGGCATGAACATTTCCATTTTTTCCTCTGAAGCATGATTTTATGAAGCATTCTGTGCATGCAGGTCTTATGGATGTCTTGTAAATATCCTTTGGAAGCCCATAATTCATCTATATACACCGAGTGTAATTTTTCCTTTTTTTCTCATCCATCCCGCCAACTTCTCCTTTTGTCTCGATTAATCTTTAAGAATAATGGAGAAGGAGAGTCAGAATGGGTGTGAGATTTTGTGTGTGTGTGTGTGTGTGTGTGTGTGTGTGTGGAGATCAGTGAAAGCTCAGCTTTGTACCATAAACAGTGAGTGTGTAAGAACACTGGCGACTGCAGCCCAGCCCTTTTGTGCTTGTCTCAACTGGCCCTATTCTGGTACCTTACCTGTAATCGTCTGGAGATCTCTCTTTCTCTCTCTCTCTCTCTCCACACACTCATGCACACAGACATATATGGAATGACATGTGGTTCATCATAAATTACGTTAGACAAACACATTCTTAGCACATGCACAGTTCTTATGATGCAGGATGTCTTACGCACAAACAGCCCCACACACACACACACACACACACACACACACAAATTTGGCATCTACATTTTTCACTTGTGCAAACACACAAAACAAACCTTGGCACCGGAAACACAAATCCCCCCATAAGGTTACACCCCTATTTCTAATGTACACTTATTGTTTGAGGCTCTTTCTCCAAGTACAGCCTTTGTGCCTCACCTTTTCTTCATTTCTCACAGCCAAGCTCATCAGGGTGGAGTCATACACACACACACACATTGTCAGTGCTCTGAAAGCATAGTGTAAACAACAGAACTACTGCTGCTCCTATGAGATTGTGTGTGTGTGTGTGTGTGTGTGTGTCTAGCCTTGGGCCATGTGTTTGTTTTAGCAGAAAATACTCCCCCTCGAGCTGTGTTCAGGATGGTGATGCTATGGTCAGGCTACAGCACCCTGCACAAATGTGATACACTCACACATGGTGCATGCAGATCCCCTCCCAACGCAAATACACTCTCGCTGTGTTTGGAAAAGCGAATCTATCTTCATGTGTCTGTCTAAGTCTTGATTTATCGGCCCACTTTCTGTGTACACTCAAAACAAAAGCGCTTGTGAATCAGTGAAGAGGGGAGAAATTAATGAAGCGATCTGTTGTTAACTATAAGTGCAAACATTTTACTAAACCCAGAGGTGAGTCAGATGGGCTTTTTAGGTTAAGTCTCTTATGTAGTATCAACTTTTTTACTTTTTCAGTTTCTACATAAATTAACCTTTTTGTAAGAATTTATCATATATCAAAATGTATAATTAGTTTTAATATACTGCTGTGTGAGATATAGAAGTATGCTAAAAAATGCAGTTTAAAACTCTTAAAGGGCCTTTAATTTGTCTCTCTGCTAGAATGCCAAGAAGTTCTATGTACATAGAATGAAAAGAGAAGTAAGGCTTTTACATAAAAATACAGATTCATTCATTCATTTATTTTCTAAACCACTTAATCCCAATTAGCGTCGGGGGAGGCTGGCGCCCATCTCAGCCAACTCTGGGCAAGGGAAGAGTACACCCTGGACAGCTCGCCAGGCCATCACAGGGCAGAAACACGCTGACGTCAACCCAATGGCCTTCTCTTTACTAAAGTCAGCAATGGTTCTTTTACATGCCTCTCACCACAGACAGTGCGAGACATGGCTGGCCTTTGATAACCCAGTTAGCTGCACTGGGGTAAAAACATAAAAAAAAAAAAAAGTGAAAGGTTCTCTGTATCTACCATCATTTTCATACTGATTTTGAAATGTTGTTCGTCCCCGTCATTCATTCATTCTTGAGCCGTAGTCATCTTTCTCTTCATCTGGGACTCTACAGTGCCTTACAAAAATATAAAACCCAGAAGTAAAATGGATATTTGGGGAGTAATCAGTCAATTTACGCAACATGCCAGCAACATTGAAGATGCAAACTATTTGTCATTGTGAAGCAAACAAGAAATAGTACAAAAAAAAGAAAAGAAAACTTCTTCCATATGTTTAGAGAGCCTCCCACGTGCCTGTTGCTAAACTCTGAACATGCTTTCTTGTTTCTTATGTATTTTTTTTATTTATTTTAAGCAATGGCTTTTTCTGGCCACCTTCTCATAAAACCCAACTCTGTGTAGTATGGACAGATACAGGAGTTCCACAGTTTGGTGGAATTTTTTTTTTATAAGCAAACCCTGAATTGTATTTCTCTACAGCTTTAGACCTGACCTGTTTGGAGAGCTCCTTAGTCTTCATGGTGTCACTTGCTTGGTGGTGACTCTTGATTTATGGTGTTGCACACTCTCGGGCATTTCAGATCAGGTGTATATATACTGAGGTCATGTGACACTAAGATTGCACACAGATGGACCTTATTTAACTAATTATGTGACTTCTGAAGGTAATGTTTGCACCAGATCTTGTTTATAGGCTTCATAGCCAAGTTTTTAGTCTTATTTATTTATTTATTATAAATTAAATTTATTTATTTGTTTGTTTATTTATTCATTTCAATTTTACAATTTGGACTATTTTGTGTAAGTGCATTACATACAATTCAAGAAAATCCATTTAGATTACAGGTTGCAAGGCAAAAAAATTGGAAAATTGCCAACGGGGTGAATACTTTTGCAAGACATTGTGTGGGCTGTATAACTTAAGGGCCACCAATCCTCATCAGGCCTAAGGGCAATTTGGAACAGCCAATTAGCTTAATATGCCTGTCTTTGGACTGTGGGAGGAATCCAGAGCACCCAAAAGAAATGCAAACTCCACACAGAAACACCTTCGCCGAGCCCGGGACTCAACCACAGGGCCTTTGTGCTAACCACCACACCACCGTGCCTCCATTCACATCAAAGCCATGAGACACTTGTTTTCTTGCCACTCTTCAGGGAATTCTTGGCTTACAAAGTACCAACTAAAATCGCCACTTGATGTAGGGTTTGAAACACGATTTTGGTTGTTTACCATCTCTTAAGGACAGCAAATAGAAAGCATATCATCTGTGTTTAAAGGAGAAGGAAACACTTGTTAAAAGTTAATCTCATTTAAATCTCTACATTAATTTCTGTCTGTGTGTAAAATCTGAGGCCGATAGTTTCTATTTTAACTATTTTATTGGCAGTTATTTGGAAACCGAGTCTCAAAATGATGTCATCTGGGCACAAATTAGCATTTACAAGTATATATAATGGCATTTATTGACAGGTTTGTGTTGAAGGTGTTGAAAGGTTTACATTAAAATTATTTCCTGTGAAGTCAGAAGCTATATATACATCAGGATTCATATACTTAGACACAAACACCTGAAATACTGAAAGAAATGGTATTTAAAACCAAACTCCTCCATGTTAACTTGGGCTTTGATGATGTCATCATTCTGAGATTCATTTTTCAAATAATCCCCCATAAAATCGTTAAAAGAGCAGCTATTGCTCTAAGATTTTATACATAGACAGGTTTTAATATAGAGTTTTGATTGAGATTTATTTATAACAAGTGCTGTCTTCTCCTTTAAGCAGTGCATGTCCATCATGTTGATCTGTAACTGAAGTCATAAATCTTATAGACAGAGCAGTGTTCACTGCTTTTTGCCCATCGTTTTTGTTTTGGTGTCTCAAGAATAAAATTTTTAACATTATCATTATCTTTTGTAAGCATCATGGTAGTTTGTGAAACTCTTTTTACTGTGTCCACATTACACACACTGTAAAACTGGGGTTTTCAAATGTATGAACCGCACAGTTCTTTTTGAAAAGTATTATTTTAGGTTGTTGAAAACTCTTTTAATGTGGACCGGGGCATAAAACTAGGTAAGCTCTACTGGGGCAGAGACCCCCCCACCACCAATCTCCCACTCAACACACACACGCACACCGCCCCACCCGACTGCTACACCCCTACTTAAACTACTACTGGTGAACATTAAAATGTAGAGATATTAATGTCTGTATCAACATATTTATTATAACATACATGAACATTCTCAACATGCTCTATGACAGAAAAAGCATACAGTGGTCAAAATTCTATTCTTCGTATTCAAATGCTGATCAGGTTAGATTAAATCAAATATGATTAAAACTAATCTTGATATTTAACTCTTACTGCACATGATGTTACACATTTGCCTTCATTTACCGGTTTAATCAGCCATCATTTTGTGTTTTCTCTTCATGCCTGCATGGGTTTCCTTCTGGTTCTCTGGTTTCTACAGTATAAGGACATACCAAAGACATACCGATTAGTTCAAGTGGCTGCTCTAAATCACCTATAGGTGTGAATGTGAGTGTGAATGGTTGTTTGTGTCTGTGTTAGCCCAATAATGGATTGATAACTTGTTCAGGGTGCACCCCACCTCTCACTCGAACTCAGTTGCACTTGGCTCCAGCTTCCCCACGACCTTGATTTATAGGCAGTATAGATGAAGGTGTTGAATTAGGGCTGTAAAGTAAAGCAAAAAAAAAAAACCACACACGTGTCACATATCTAATAATTGATTGCTGGTTTTGTGTTTAAGGTTTTGCCTGCAAAATTACCTAGAAAGAATTAGAAAGGATGTCTGTTCTGACCAGTCAGGTGGTGATAATGTTATGGCTGATTGACATATATATAATGTGGGCATGTTCCCTTAAAATTTAAATTTCATTTATTACCATAAAATACATTAAAACACTTTCTTTTAAAGAGAAGCTTAGATTTCTAGCTGTTTGTTTATTTGTCTGTTTATTTATTAATGGGGAGAAAGAGGAATATGTAATAATAAAATACTACTATGTTAATAAAAACATTGACACTGATTATATTATTTACTCTCATCTCACTTATTTGCCAAACTGCTTAATCCTATTAGGGGTGCAGGGGGGAGACTATCTCAGTCGACACTGGGCAAAGGCAGGATACACCCTGAACAGCTCTACAGACCATTGCAGGGCCAATACACACAATCATTCATACCTGGGGCAATTTAAAACAGGCAATTAGCCTAATGTGCATGTTTTTGGACTGTGGGAGAAAACCGGAGTACCCAGAGGAAACTCGCACAGGAAGAACATGCAAACCCCACACAGTAACACCCAAGCCTGGGACCTGATGCCAGGACGTTCTTGCTGTGAGGCGGACGTGCCAACCACTACCCGACCGCTTCTATTATATATATATATCATTTATTTTTAGTGGTCATGTATTATTATGTATCTGGATGTTTATCGATTTTTAAAAAAAATAATTAGCTGGAGAGAGTTTTGCCACTTCTCATTGTGTCAGCGTTCTGCAGTGTATGGTTGTGTGTGTGTGTGTGTGTGTGTCTGTGTGTGTGTGTTAGTGTGTGACTGCGTGTGTGTTTTAGCTTAAGAAAGAGACATGTTTGACAATGAAAACTGAGATTGATGTAGTACTTAGCTCTTACACTCATCTGTTAAAACATGAGCATAGACTCAGGGTGGAAAAGGGGCCAAAACAGTGTGACAGGGAGAGGAAAGAGGCTGAGAGAAAGAAAAGGAGAGATGGTTAGAGAGTAGGAGATGATACAGCCCTGCGGCCAAATGTGTCTATCGATCTGCTTTTTAAATAAAAACAAGCTCCTCTCACTGAGGTCTCCTCCGGCCACTCGTGAGCGCTTTGTAGTGCTAACACTGCACAGTTTAGCCGGTGCCAAAGGGCACGTCAGTTTCCACCCAACACAGCTGAGGTGTAATGTTTAGTGCCAGAGGGTGTGTGAGAGGTGGGGGGACAAATCGGTGATTCAAAGCATGATCACTTTCATTTTGATAAGAATAAATTAAAGGGTTTATTTGCATGTGACTTTCTTTCTGTGCAGGCAAAGGCAAGTCGAGACTCTTCCTGGAAGAGTCAGTTATGACTTCACACAAATTCACGAGAAAGTTAATGTCTTCTGAAGAAGCTGCTTGCTAATTATTGGTTGGTTCAGCCAAAAATGAATCACAGTGCAAAGCTGAACAACACTTTTTATTGACTTTGGACTGAGGCTTTGCTACAAATAAGTAACAACTGCATAGAAGCTTAAAAAGAGCATAGCATGCACGCTGTATTCAGGATACACAGGCTGTAAATGGACAATACCTAACACAAAATGTATACTAGATGTACACAATATGTGCATAGATCCATACACAATAACAGCTGTGAATGCATATAGATCAGGCAAAGAAAAGTCCTATAAAAAGACTGTTTTTAATAGAACATGACACATTTTTCTCCTCCGTCAGTCATACCACAAACCACCTTGTCTTTGTGTTAGCATAATTTCCCTGTGTGGTAATGGTTTTACAGGAATGTCTATGGTTATACGTTTGATTCTAACTTAACACTTAAAACATAATAGTCATAGTAATGTCTAGTAAGACGTACTGTATTTACATGTCTTTCTGATGTCTCCTGTCATTTTGTCATAGGCTACATCTCTGAATTCATTCACCTGTGTTTAGCTCGCTTTCTCTGTTTCCTGTTTTCTTTGTAATATAATGGGCATATCACTTTCAGTTTTGGTCTTTGTTTCCCTCGGTTATCCAGTTTTCAGTGTCTTCATTTATACTATCTAGTTTTGGCTCCTGTATTTATTTATTTTTATTCTGGTCACTGATTATGGATTATCCTTCTTTTTGTTACATTAACTAGATAAAAATTAAATTAGACTGTACCATTAAAACATTATAAATATACACTTTAAGAATACCTGGTACATTATTGTGAATGATGCACTAAATCCACGTACATACTGTGCATCAGTTTCTTTAAGCAGTTATGAGGACTCATCATATGCGCTGAGGCTACAGCTGTGTGATATGAAGATATATAGTGGCTGCGTGACTGCCGCTGTTATTCTGTCTGATGGGCTGCTAGGTGGTGTGCAAGGTGCTGCTTATTTTCCCAGAGTGCACAGTGCCTCTCACGGCTCCACCTTACCCCTTTTTCTTGACAGGCGGGTGCTATTTAGTTATTTATTAGATGCAGATAAAATAATTTTTACTTTAGATGCTTTATTAATCCCACAAGGGGAACTTAGGCCCTGCATTTAACCCATCTGAAGTAATGAACACACACACACACACACAGAGAAGGGGGACTAGAGGTCGCCTTGTTCCCTCAGCTAAATTACAGGTAAACATGTTGTGTAAGAAATTAATATCACTCACACAAGGATGCTTGTTTGAAACAAGGAATCTAGGTATTAGTATTATTATTATTTAGATAGTAACACATTTTTAATAACTAGTCCTTTTTAATGCTAAACGGCTAATGATAATGATTTTACCAACAAAATTTGTATGTATATGAGGTTAATGCTTATTATTTAACTCTTTTAATTTAATTTTCATAAGTTTAAAATATGCCATGATGTGGTGTTATGGAGGAGATGCAGATGCAATTGTAAGAGAAGGTGACATGAAGTTTAAATAAAACTGAAGCAAAGTCAAAACATTAACCCTGGGTTTACACTGGGGCATGATGTCCACGATCTTCGAGATTTAAAAAAGCGCAGAGCTCTATGATTTATGAGCTTGGAGCACGATTGGGGTATAAAAAGGAGGCAGGGTGCATCCAAGAGATGAAACTTGATGGAATTGTGTTTCCAAGTTCATCAAGATCCCCTACAATGGCACATCAAGGTCTGTTACACTCTGTTAAAGTCTGTTAAGGTCTACTGCGATTCCCACGTTCTATCACGATTGGTGTCAAATTGTAATACACCGTAAAAATCACGACAAAAGTTTTGACAGTTTTACAGATTGCGAAAATATTGTGCCCCAGTTTAAACCCAGAGTAAGAAAACAAAAAGCTTACAAAACTCCGCTTTGGCTCTCGCTAAACTAACAAATAAACAAATTAGTCAATATAAACTAAAGCTAAGCCGGCCTGCAGAAAGAGTCCACAGAGCCGACGAGAAACAGAAGCGAAGCCCACAAGCTCCAGTCCGATATATGCGAGTCTGGTTATGGCAGAAGTTACTGGAGGGAAAACACACAGCAGACAGAATTGCCAGCACATATACACAACGGTGAAGAGACAAATTAACTGAGGATCAGACTGGTTTAAATAAAGGATAAGAAGGCGGGACAGCCAATGAAATCTCAGGAAGTAATGAGATACTTAACTGATAACAGGTGAACCAGGTATGCGCAGGAGGGGAGTGAAAAGCAAACTCGAGATCAGAAGTTTGGCAACTCGCCGTTGGGGCTGTGGTGGAGATGCGGCGAAATGCTACATTCCTGCTCACAAAAAGTTTTAGAATTTTTTCAGGTGTATTTGAAGAATCCTGCTTATTTACATTTTTATTAGTGTAATTTAATATACATTATATCTTTATTTGTACGGATTTTATAATGCACTTGAATGGAATTTCCATTGGGTGCTGATATGAAATGAAACACAATTACCTACCTACTCACTTACTCATTTGCTGAACCACTTAATCCTACTAGGGTTGTGTGGAGGCTTGCGCATATCTTAGCCAACTCTGGACAAAGGCGGGGTACACCCTGAACAACCCGCCAGCTTGGAACACTGTCACTGTTCCCCTACCTACTTACCTGTTATGTTTTTGTTCATTAATTTTTTAAAAAGACTGCTTATAGCTGAGCTCCTGAGTGGAGCCCCATAGGCATGGAGCATGACTTGGATGCTTGTCCCATATCCATGTCACCTCAGTAAACCCAAAAGGCTAAATTAAGATTAAAAGAATAAAAAACACACAAGCTAACTCAGGAACACAGACAAACTTCTCCCGAGTAAAACACCACGAAACATTAATGGGAGCACGGAACATGAACTTGGTAAATGGATAATTAAACTAACAAGATGGGAAATCAGCTAGTGAAAGGTGGTGAAAAGAAAACTCAGTGTTAACCTTTCCTGCTTTCGATCCAGACTGTAGTCGGGAAATGCAGGGAAGATTGATTTATTTCCTCCAGGGCTGATGTTGATACGGCCCTTAAAGGAGCTGCACTACTCTTAAAACACCAGCCTTGGTCACCTACAGTATGTTCAGAGATATCTATTAGGAGCTCTGCCTTTAGGCACTGCCTAAATCTATATGTTTTATTTGTTTGTTTATTTATTCATTTATATTTTAAGTTTACAAAAACAAAAAAACGTGCTATACTGTGATATGTATTGTTACCTTGATATAAAATGACATATCATGATATGAAATTTTGTTCATATCACACAGCCCTAGCTTGAGCCACTTGTTGTTCAAAAATGTAAACAGCAGAAAAGTTTCACTGTGGTATACAAAAGCCTCATCTACTATTACAATCACCTCTGACTAATAGTATGCTTCTTGGTATATGTAATAAGGTTTTAGAAAACATAAATTTCAAATGTATTAGCATGTCAGATAAATGCAGTAAAAGATGCTGGAGTAGATCCTACAGCCATTTACTGAAATCAGTGCCTTCCCAACCCTGATTGATGGGCAACCTGTAAATAGAGCATTGTGAAAGATCTTAGTGAAAATGGAAGGGTGCCAAGATCATTTCAAAGCCTGAATGTGGTTTAAAGCTCAATGTTTGCTGCCAGGCACACACTTGTCTTCTGGGGTTTCATCAGCCTGGAAAATAAAGACATGGCCCCTGGGCGTTTCATTAAAATCTATTTACTTAAAATGGCAAAAAGAAAAGAAGGGGGAGTGAAAGAAAATCTGATGAACACTGGGAAATTGCCTGTAAGCTTAGTAAACATTAGATTGGCTCGTGCATAAAGGAGGTGCCCTAAAGAGGAATGGTGCTGATTTTGGCAGCGAGTGAGCTAAGTTGGAAGAGAACAGAAGGGTTCGAGAGGTCAAGCTAACCTATTTGAAAACACAAGTGCGTGTGAAATAGTGAGTGGTTAACGTGATAATGTGTTCCTAATTATGTCTGATTGAATACATTATAAACATTTTATTGCAGTTCTGCCAAAATTAAAGGAGAAGACAGCACTTGTTTAAAGTTAATATCAATCAAAACTCTCTATTAAAGTCTAATCTTACTTTCTGTGTTCAGAATCTTGGACTGATAGCAGCTATTTTAACAATTTTATGGGTGGTTATTCGAAAACTGAACCTCAGAATGATGCCATCATCCATATCCAAGTTAACATGGAGGAATATGGCTTTAAACATAATTGCTTTCAGTGTTTCAGGTGTTTGTGCCTAAATATAATAGTTCTGGTGCCCATGACATAATTGAAATGTCATTGTTGCTTTAGTTGGTCAGGTTGAGGCTCAGCAACATTAATGTAGCAATAAAATGAAGTCAGCCGACGACCTGAATGTACTGAATGAGCAGGTTATCCCATCAATGGACTTTTTCTTTCCTGATGGCACTGATATAAAATTTGGGCTCAAATAGTGAGAGTGGTTCAGGGAGCATGAGGAATCATTTTCACATATGAACTGGTACCACAGAGTCCTGACCTTAACCCTACTGAAAGTGTTTGGGATGTGCTGGAGAAGACTTTATGGAGTGGTTTGATTTTCCCGACATCAGTTCAAGATTTCGGTGAAAAATGAACCCAACTCTAAATGCAAATCAATGTTGTTTAAGTTTGTCAAAACAATGTTATGGTGGAGGCAGTGGTGGCACGGTGGTAGGGTGCCCCACTGTCAATGGGGTGTCACTGCTGTCCCCTAGTGCAGCTAACTGGGTTATCAAAGGCCGGCCATGTTTCTCACTGTGAGAGGCATGTAAAAGAACCATTGCTGACTTTCGAATAGAGTAGGCTGCATTGCCGTCAGCGTGTTTCTGTCCTGCGATGGCCTGGCGAGCTGTCCAGGGTGTACTCTGCCCTCGCCCAGGGTCGGCTGAGAGGGGTGCCAGCCTCCCCGTGACTTTAATTAGGATTAAGCGGTTCAGAAAATGAATGAATGATGAATGAATGTTATGGTGATTATGTGCAGTAATCAGGAATAAAGGTGGTCCAGCGGAATATACTTTGTGGAGGAGCCTTACTTGAGTAGAAGGCAAGTTAAACTTTGCAAGCTAATTGATAAACAGGCATGTCAAGGAAATATCGCTTTACTATGGTATTTATGCAGTGTGTAAGCCACAGCAGCCCTAGGAGAGAAGAAAAGGAAATGATTGTGATATAACAGCAGTACACTGCACCATCCATCACTATCCCAGCCTAAGTGTAAAGAGTTATATATGTATGCACTTCACATTGCCTCTGGTGGTTACAAGTTGTGAAATAGAACAATTTGAATGTGTATTTATAGTATGTGTCTGTTTTTTGTTTCGTTGTTTCAGGCGAGAGGGTGAAGGAGTGCGTGTGTTTTGGGACAAGCTTCGAGAGCCCTCGTTAACATCACGTTGGAACCCTTTTGCTACTGATTACCCTTACACTACACTGACCTACCACCCAGTTCGAAATGTTAATGAGAAGCTGTCCAAACTTTGTGAGGTAAGGAGACTGAAACTAACAGTAATAAGATCTAACAGACTTCTATTAACATCATGTAACATGTACACAGCTGTGACTTCTTTCATGTAATATAAAGTACAGAGGAAATGCGGACGTTGCATGCGTGGAGAGACTTTTATTCTTCCCACATCTGTGTTTTATGTTTAGTGTTGTTATGGATGCTAGTCTAGGTAGATTTTGTACATTTATGTTTATAATGTTGCAAAATGTATTTAAAAGGAATTTCTAACAGTGTCAGAACATTCCGTATTATTATTGTGATGATGATGATGTCTTAAGTTATTTAGTTAATTACTTACCATGAATATGTTTATGGGACCATGGTATCTGAGTACTATGTCACCTTTAATACCATTCTCAAAGTGATATTGGTCCATGGATCACTGTAGGGGCATCCAGAGTGGCATTTGGCAGACAGAGTCCACAGTGGCTTACATTTTTAGCATCTTACTGCTTTATACATCTGAGCAGTTGAGGGTTAAGGGCCTTGTTCATGGGCCCAACAGTGGCAGCTTGGTGGTACTGGGGCTTAAACCCCGACCTTCTGATTAGTAACCCAGAGCCTTACCCACTGAGCCACCACTGCCCCAATCTCACAGTCAAATCATCACTGTAATGTCGTATGCAACGCTGGCGTGCATAAGTTACAAAAGGGAATGGCAGACTCAAGGGTTTAAATCGACATACTAATTAAAGCGATAAACAGAAACAGCTGAGGATAATCATGACACAATCAGACCTAAGCCATTAACAAAACAAGGGAGGAGACACGATGGAAAACAAAACAAACAAACGTGGCAGTGTACGTAAATGAGGAACAATAGAGAAGTGAGTGGCCCGGTGGTAGGGTGCTGGATTACTGATCCCAAGGTCGGGGGTTCAAGCCGGGGGTTGTCACTGCTGTCCCCCCAGTGCAGCTCTCTGGGTTATCAAATGCCGGCCTTGTCTCTCACTGTCTATGGTGAGAGGCATGTAAAAGAACCATTTCTGATTTTCGTCAAGAGTAGGCTGCATAGCCGT
>JBCNYH010000006.1:12498545-12509632 GCA_039654325.1 Tandanus tandanus | reverse complement strand
CAGAGTCGGCTGAGATGGGCGCCAGCCTCCCCGCGACCCTAATTAGGAATAAGCGGTTCAGAAAATGAATGGATGAAATGGTGAAGCTTTAGTCTGAACTCCACCCTCTAAACCATCCACCGCATGCTCAACAGTGTAAATGAATAGGAAGTTTAATTTTGTTGAATTTCTAGGATTTCAGAATCAGGTTTGTGTTGAAATGCTAATATGGATAATAAAGATGTTTAAAATATATACACGTTTCCCATCACAAACTGATAACTTTTTTTTAACAGAATAATTTTGTTACTGGTTTGTAAATACATAACTTACAAATATAGAGGTGGGCGGGGCTTGCTATAGGCTGATATTGTCTCAAGACAATGTTAAAACCAGTTAAGATCTTTCTAATTAACATAATATAGAAATGACATCATTGTTATTAGGGAAATTGATTATGATGTAATAATGATATAATGGTCTAGGAAGTAATGATTAAATATGGAATGACGGCTTGGTAGGTGGGACTTGTGAATAATTTGTCAGTCAGTATGCTATAAATCAAGACCAGGATAAACAACATAGTTTTTGTAATCATGTATATTACATTTTAAAAACAAATGTAATTTAAAAATAATATTTGTTTTTTGTTTGTTTTGTTTTTTGTTTTTGGTTGGAACTATATATAGCAGAAAACATCTAAATGTATTTCATGTTTGTATACATGTGCACCTTGTCACCTTTGGTTTAGTTAAATGGAGATCAATAAACATGTTCCCCAAAAAATCCAATAAAACCCAGCTAGGCTACGGAAGCTGCGGGGGAGAGCGACCTAAAGCTTGATGACAGGTGGGTTTAGGGGGCCTATCATTAGTGGTAGAAAGTGCAGATGCTTCTAAGGGGCCCTGCTTAAGCCCCGGAGGCGCGTTCACACTCACTCCGTCCCTGCCGTGACTCCCAGCAATCTCAAACTTTTTAGCCTGCTGTGTAATCCAAGCCTTGAAAATGCACCCATGAAACAACCCCTGCGTGCCCGACTGCTTGGAGTTCTCCACATTCTGTAGTTAATGAGCAAACTGCAATAGAAAGATTCCTCGGTGATATCGATCGTTTTTGCAGATGCAGATATAAAAATAGTGAGTGTCAATGTGTGTCATGCCATATGTTACACCTACATGTTTGTGTAACATCTCTGCAAGTCATCACATAGATTTCAGTTCTTATGAAGTACTGTGCAAGTGATCCTTCATACATGTGATTGTTTCCCAACAGGGGGCACTGCATGCCTTTCTGCAGAACCAATGTAATGCAATCAGATCCAGTGCACTTTCTGTTTAGTCAGCAAAAACCCTGACAAGCTCTCTGCCCTCCAGTATTTGAACAAGCGGTTATTCTCTTTCACTTCACCCATTATTGATTATTATATGACACTAATATGAATTCTCACAATGGAGCTCACCATTCAAGAATGTTCTGTTCGCCCTTTCAGAACAGATAATATAAAACTTATTTGTTCATCTCTTTTGATTTCTTGGCCCCACCCAAACCAGGTTTTATACTAACGAGACTCCTGACTTGAGAAAGCAGAAATAAATTTCTGCCTATAACCAGCGCTAATAAAAGTTAAGAGAGGCATGCGGTGTTGACTGCCCTCAGCAGGAACGTTGGCCATTCCTGTCTGTTTCAGGCCTGGAGCTCTGTGGTCTTAATACTCTCCTGACAAGTGGGTGAGTTTATGAGCGAGGTCAGAGAAACAGCGTGAGTTCATGGAACGCTAACCCCAGAGCGCACACTGCTGCCTCCTGACACCCTCTTCCCTCATCTCCTTCTGCCCTCAAGCTTCTCCCTACTTGACCTCTTGAAGCAGGGCAAGAGTTTGATGGGTTGTTGCTTAAAACGATCCCCACACTATGCTCTCTCCCTCTTTCCCTTCAAGCCTTGTTTACCCAATGCAAAAATATATATGTCTGTGCCTTATACACTTTCACTAACTTTGAATCCTGAACCCACCGACCCAACACATACCAGTTCCCAGCCATCACCCTTGTGTTTTCTCTCTTCACACCCTTCCATTGAGATAACTTGTGACCGTGTCCCCAGCAACCATTATCAAACAGATATGTCCTCCTCAAAATTGCTGGCGTGTATCCTCACAAACTTTAAAGAGATTTGACAGCTGTGTGCTTATGGGTTACAATAAACATGCTAACATTCTCCTTCTGTTGCCCCTGTGGGCTCACTTGAGACGCACTGTGAATACTTTTACAGCATGGAGAGTGAGAGGGAGAGGCTGGTTGTGCAGGATTGACACTTTGCCAGCCGGTGCGAGACACTCATCTCATAATTGGCATTAATAACCTGGGTGGTGCAGAAAGTTTGAGGTGCCTCTGTTAAGTAGAATCACATCTGTAAGTCAAGGGATTCTTGTGGTCTCTTGTTATTATTAGTCACCGAGTGCTTTGCCACCTGGTGGTGAATATTGGGAATACATGATCGGGGTTTGGCCAAAGGACCGGGCCAATGGAGTTCTCTCCCCAAACAAACAAAAAGAGTCCTGAAAAAAGCAGTTTGTGCCAGAACGCACTACTCTCTGCTCACTCACTAAAGCCGAAAACAATACAAACGAAAGACACAACAATCACAAGATACTGATCAGACTGGAAAAGGGAGTCCTGGCTTAATGACACATGATTTATTACTGCACACAAAATAGTCAGGAACTTTCTGTGCATGACAGCCACCTACATAGGATATTTTCATGTTAATTAAAATGCTCACCACAGTAAAGAGAACTCTTAAACGGCATGAAGACCCCTCAGCTGCAGAACTGTGCAGAAAAAAATGCCACATTTAAAGTAACCACCGAACAACCTTAACCCAATTGTTTAATACACAAAATGTTGACAGTTTCCACTCAGGCCCTGAGGGCGTTCAGTCCAGTGGTTCTTGCACTCATGCAGTGGGCGATCCTCTTGCTCTTTCTAAGATGACTCTGATAAGTTGAACAAGGCTTGATGAATGCTTGATTGATGGCTTGTTTTCCCCATGGTGAGCAGCACAATGGCAGCAGGTCTGTACTCTGGGACGCGAAGCAGTATTGGGGGCAGCAACGTGATGACACGAGGGGTCGACTCCTGTCTGCCCAGCTCTCATCACCCTCTTGCTCCTGTCAGCTTCACACAATGGCCAGTGAGATGCACAGGTTACAAACCAGCTACTTTCAATCATACAAACCAGACCGAGATTTTGATTTTAGTGTACTGTCTGAAAAAAAGAATCTGTATTTTTATTGTATAAAAAACTGCTTGTAATTTTGTGACTTTTCTTTTCTAAACAGGAAACAGCTCAATTCTGAAGCAGATCAGGTTTAGGTGAAGCAAACAGTACTGTGTTGAATTCTGTGGGCCCAATGCATGAACCAGATAACCCACATTCTCCCAAAATTTTAGTTTGACAAAGCTGGTCAAAAATGGCCTTAGTATAATTTTCTGATTAATAGGATATATACATATGAAGCCATCATTATCCTAAAATGCATGTCTGGTTGACTAAGAAATTTACAGATTATTGTATTCAGATTCAATGTTCTCATTTTTATGACTCTGTGGGTTATCAGGTTCCTGCATGGGGCCACAGAATTTGTGTCTTCTTCATAGGCATAAATCAATGATTCTTAATTACACATTACAAAGTACATTTCATCACCATTCTGTAATTGCTTCTGTGGTTTTTGGGTTTTTTTTTTCCTTTTTTAACCTTTTCCTTTAGTTGAATATCTCTGGTGCAAACTAATCACTCCTGTTGCATTTAAACCAGTTGTAAATTGCAGCCAAAGCAAATCAGTTTACAAATACAAAGATTAGAAAAGAATCAAAAGCCTTTTATCCCATCTGAAGCCACCATCTATTTGTGCAAGTTTTGTTTTTGGATGTTTATGTCGTTGCTACAGCCAACCTGTGGGTCAGTAATGATGTGTACTAAGGTGTTTGTAATTTTTATTTTATTTTTTATTTTTTGCAACATCTCCAGCATCAGATGAAAGAATTTCGAGCAGAACGTTTTGATATGGTGGAAGCGAGTAAAAAAAAAACCTTTACATGTGAGAAGTTTTGTTTGAGGTAATTTCACAGTATTTCATTTGCAAGCATACCACCTGGATCAGGGCATGCTGGAGAACTCTTAGTTTGCTTGACAAAAACGGTGTTGCAACACAAAGTTGCGGGTGTCGTTTCCCCCCTTTTTAAATGAATTTATACTATTTGCACTGTTAGCATTTGCCTGTGTCGTATCTAGCAGATCATTAATGCTGTGGCTTTGTGGATACACATTGTAGATTAGCTGGTGTGATTTCTCCTGAACTGCTGTTGTCTCATGTGGAATCAGCCCTGAAGAAATACAGCACACATCTACACATTCTGAGAGAGGTCTAGGAGAATGCACAGCTTTTAAAGACTTAAACATATCTGTTCTGCATCTCGTCATCCTTAAACATAAACCGTCATACACCGTACACCAGCACAGAGACACCGACTTACACTCATACCTAAACATAAACCAGCATGAAATTAACTAGAAATTACTCCAGCAGCTTGAACGACATTTAGTAACGCCCACTAAACTCCATAAAAAGCAAAGCTCACAGACAGACACTTTTAATTTTCACAGGATCACAGATGGGGTGGTCTACCTTGGTTTTACTGATGCTCTCATTTTCCTCTGTCCAATTTTTTCTGTGCTCCAAAATGAAGTCAGGTATCAGTACTGCTGTTGCACTGAAGCTTTCACAATGTCATAATATGATTGCTGGCTTCAATGGAAACTTAACGTCAGTTAAGTGGCTTTTTTGGTCATTGTATCCAGCGACGTATTTGTATACGTAGCGAGTAGTGACAGAGACACATCACACAGCTGTGATTGTATTTGCAGTGGCAAAATTGTCAAAATGACAAACATCACACCATCAGAATTTTGTTGAAGCTGTGAAAAGTCGCAAATAAACTTGTTTAACGTACAAATGCAATAACACTTTCAACAAATAGGATAAAAAATTCAGCCATTAGCCTAAACTTGTTTCCTCTCAACATGAAATCGGCAGTAGCCGCTAGACTCAGCTTGTTGCCCACTCCGTTGTACACTCGTTTTGCGTCTGGCCGGTCTTCAAATTGACTCTAGTTTATGGATTTTTATTGTTCACTTTCTTTTCAGTCATTAGTATGAGCTGAATCAGACCATTTTCATTGCGTTTGTGTGTATAATTGAAGTAATTAAACGGTTTAACCGTGTCAATGTAATCTATAGAAATGTGGAGTAACTTGTTGCTAATTATACAGTTTATACACACCTGATCTGTTGATCACAATACGGAGTCTCCTAATACATACATTTACAAAAACTCAACAGCTTTCTTAAGATACAAATGTTTCTCCCAACTTACAGTATTTCCTTTAGCGCAGGTACACTTGTTCACATGTTCAGATTGAGTCTTTGATGTTTGTTGAGTGTTTACTCCAACGAGCCTAGTTTTGGAAACCATACAGAATACAGGATGCATTTTTTGTTGGCAATCTTGGTGAAACATAATACAGCATCTAAAGTTCAAGACGAGTTTATTGTAGTCGTTAAATTATGCATTACTCTTTGCCAGATAAGAACCAAACCCTCCCAAATGAGGAGAAATAGAAATGCTCACCATGTTATTATCCAGATACAATCACAGATATGTATATCAGTTAGCAGGAACTATGGTCGTAGTTAATACGTCCCATTGACTATGGCTGTAGTTTACATTCCTCCAGCATAAGAACCCTTATTCCCACCAGCAGTCTAGTGATGCTCTGCTGATATGCCACAAAGTCCCTATACATGGCTGGAAAGCAGAATAATCTAATCTATTGTGCTAAACAAATTCCAATTAACTGATTCAAGTGAGAAAGAGAAGCAGATATTTATTTCCCGATTTATTCATTTTTATTTAAGAGTGTAGAAATTAATACACTTCGATGTATTCCTGTACTGCAGAGGTGTCCAAACTTATCCACAAAGGGCCGGTGTGGGTGCAGGTTTTCACTTAAACCAAGCGGTAGCCAAACCTTCGATCTGTGTGAACCACTGATCTCAGAAAGTGATTGGATCGCGTATTCTATTGTGTGCATGTGGCAAAACCTGAAGCCAGCCTGGTGCCATCTTGGTGAGACCACTTTAATGTTAAAAGTTATACTCAAATAGTGTAGAAAAAAGATAAAGAAAATGGAATACTTACATCCAAGGTGTACATTTTATTTTAAACCCTTAGTTTTTTTTGTTTGTTTGTTTGTTTGTTTTTTGTTTGTTTTCTTTCCCCCCAAATTTCATCTATGCAGAGCTTTTATATTTTTAAATTTTTTTAATTAATTAAAAATATTTGTGAAAATATTGGTAAAGTTATATTAATTTAGGTATTCTGACCACCAGCAGTAAAATTCACAGGTTTTTCGAGCTGTGTTGGCTTTCAACAGCTCCATTTTGAGATCTTAAAGCAAGGTGGTCTCACCAAGATGGCTGCCACCCGGTTTCACAATTGAAACAATAATGTGCATTCTAGTCTTTTTTTAATCAGTGATTGAAACAGGTGGAAGGTGTGGCTTCTTTGTGGTTGAAATGTAAACCTGTATCCACACCGGCCCTTTGCGGATAAGATTGGACATCCCTGCTGTACTGGGTCAAAGATTGCATATCAAGTAGCTCTGTAAACATCTCAGGATGGTACTTAACATTCATTCCATTTTCTAAATTCAAGCTGTTTCCGTTAGTGTAGTTTCTAAATAACTGAACATTCTGAGTTTGTTTGTTTCTGAAAATCTTTTTTCCTCTGCTTTATTACATATTAGAATTATGTATAAATGTGTGGTTATCCCAAATACTCTTACTCCCTCTCACTCATTCAATTACCAAACCACTTAATTCTACTATGGTCGGAGGAAGGCTGGAGCCTATCTCAGCCGACACTGGGCGAATGAGAGATATGCCCAGAACAACTCACCAGACCATCACAGGACAATACACATACGACCACTCACACCCACACCTAGGGTCACTTTAGAACAGCTAATTAGCCTAATGTGCATGTGTTTGGACTGTGGGAGAAAACTGAAGTACCCTGAGAAAACCCACTCAAGTACGGGGAGTACATGCAAACCCCACACAGAAACACTTGAGCCAGGGAATAGAACCTCAGGCTTGCTTGCTGTGTGAGACTACTATGCCACTGTGCACAGAACTCCTACTATTATTCTAATATAGCAAGACACAAGATATAAATAGCAGTGTGAATAATTAGTCCTAGTTAATTTCTATTAAAAATATGTCTGAAGAGTCTCCATCGACAAGGTGCGTGACTATCAACCCGGAGATCACAAGTTTGAATCCAGGTGATGCCACAGCCATTCGTGACCGGGAGTCCATGGGAGCTAATTGGCCGAGCTCTCGCGAGAGGAATGGATGGCATTCGCTGACTTCCCTGTCACTCACAGCGATCACCAGCCAATCATGGGTGTCTGTGAGCTCATTCGTACGAGGTGGCAGATAGCGCTTTCCCTCCGGGTGTGTTAGGCCGCCCCAAATACGCATGCGCAGCAGTTTAAAGAGAGGCGGGTGCATGCTTACGCCCCTCCCTGGTTGGTGGTGGTCGTGTGATAGGGAAGCCAGTACTTGACGGGTGGGAATTGGATACGACTAAAATTGGGGGGGGAGTGGAATAATAATAATATAAGCAGAATTCTAAAAATAGTAAAGTATTGCATTTGTACTTGGTTTGTGAGAGAATCTTGTCCACAATGCTTGTAGAGAGTGAATACGTTTACATGTATGGCATTTTCACGTGCACCCTTATCCTGGTTTACAATGACTTAACTTACATTTTTAAAACTGTGCGACAGAGAGTTAATGGTCTTGTTCAACATCCCAGCAATGGCAGCTTGGTAGTGCTGGGCTTTGAAACCCAACCTTCTGAGCTTAATTTGTATATACAACACAGAACTGATGCGCTTTGATTGGTTCGCTATCTCGGGTCAATAGACATTACCCTGAGTAAGTAATGCTTAAATCAATACGACAGACTCTCAGTTTCTCAGTTTGTCTCAGTCAGTAATTCTAAGATTCAAGAAATTCAACAAAATGCCATCTCAAGAAGTACGAAGAAAGCTCTACAGTATGGCCCTGGCATTTTTTATGGTAAAAAATCACTTTAAACCCTTGAATGTGCACGCATTACCATTGTGATGGTGCAGGTAGCATGATTGTCACAGAAAATGTAAAAATAAACTATTAAACCTAATTTTAGTTTGCTATCCTTGTGTTTCTGCATGGTATCCAGTATACTAAAACTTTGAATAAGTTTAGAAAGACGCCGCTATAGAGAGCGGTTTTTAATACATTTGAAATTAGTGTGTATATATTAAAATTCTGAACGAGTATTAAAACATAAATCTTATTTAAACCTTGGTTCCACTGTCATTAGCACCACCTCTCTTGACACCGAGATAGGAAAGAGGATTAGACATGCCGCCACCAACATGTCCAAGTTCTCACAACGAGTCTGGGAAAATCAGAAGCTCACCATTCCAACTATAATGGCTGTCTACAGAGCCTGCATCATCAGCACGCTCCTCTGTAGTAGCGAGTCCTGGACGACATATGCAGCACAGGAAAACCACCTGAATGTGTTCCGCCTGCGATATCAATCTCCTGGCAGGAGCGCATCTCGAACAGCGATGTCTTGGTGAGAGCAGGCATCGCCTCCATGTATACCCTCCTCCGCCATTGATGCCTGCGCTGGATTGGCCATGTCTACCGAATAGATGAGGGTCGCATTCCCAAGAAACTCTTGTACGGAGAACTCGTATAAGGTAAAAGGCTGGTGGGACAACCAAAGCTCCGCTTCAAGGACGTGGTGAAGAGGGACATGCAGGCCACTGGTCTTCCAATCAATTCGTCTGAGACTCTTGCCAGCGACAAGACTGCATGAAGGACAAGTTGCACTGAAGTCCTACGAGAGGGGGAAAAGCTCCTGCACATCACAGTGGACGCCAGGAGAGACCGTCCGAAGGCCAGGGCTCTTGCTACGCCCACTGATTCCACCCATGTCTGTGGTTCCTGTCGTTACATCTGCTGATTGAGAATTGGACTCCAAAGCCATCTCAGAAAATGTTCAAGGAGATCTCCAAATATATGCTAAAATCATGGACCTTTTCTGATAATGCCTACTATGCTTTTCTATAGATATTTCATGTTATCTGCTAGCTCTAGTACAGCAGTAAGTTGCTCTGCTTGCACTCCTTGAAGTCTGACAAACTGTATATGCATGTGTGTGGGACTTGCCTTTGCTGAAAAATTAACTATAAAGCTCCTGTAGTATATAATAAAACAATTATTCACCTCTGGCTTGGTGGAGGTTGTTCAGCAATTCACTATACAGCAATATCTACCTTGCCCTCTGTGAATAATTGTTAATTAGACTTTTGCCAACAAATGTTTTTTTGTGCATTTTTTTTAATGTACTCCAGTATATTTCCTCAATTGTTTTCAAACCTTATTAACCTAATAACCTCACTGTATTTCCATCCTTTTTGAGCCCCTCTATGCTTTTCACTATATTTTCATATATTTACGTTCAAACGTAGAATATACTGTATAATTTCCATAAAAACGTCTTCTTAAATTTGTTTTTGTTATATGCTATGCAGAAACATAAGAAAAGTGAAATAAAACAAGATTTTGTAGGGTTTATTTTTTCATTTTTAAAACATCACACTGCCTGGTCCAAGTGACAAACTGTCTACCATTTTGACTTGAGCATTATCACAAATTTACTGTCCGGGATCAATAAAGTATTCTGATTCTGATTATATACTCAGCTGAATTGCTGAATGAGGCAATATATGGATATGGAGAATTATTCAGATTGGCCTCGGGGATAACAACCTCTGATGTCTGAGTAGTTCTCCATATCATACAAAAGACGAATTTTCTAATTGTTTTATGATTCAGACAAAATATTTTTAAGCCGTTCTAGAAAAAATCCATGACAATATGGAACAATATATGGAATTATGGTTGGTAAGCTAATGGTAATTTGTTGTTTTTTTATTTTTAAGAATTATACTTTTTTCAACCAAATGTGACTTTATCAGTTTGTTGCAGGCAGCTCACATCTTTTCGCGAACAGGCAGCCATTTTCTCGCTAGCTTTCTCGAGTAAGAGGGGGAAGTGGGGGAGCATGAACAGCACGCTAGATAGGCTACATCCCACAAACAGTGCTGTTGGGTTGTGGAACTTGGCGCCACCATCTTGTTCATTGCTACTCACTCAGACAGTTTACAACAGCATGAATAATGAGGAAGTAGAATGAAGTTATGATAGCTCATCATAACTTCATATAGATCTGAGTGCTATCCTGTAAATTATATTTACTAACTAATCAAAATGTTGGACAGGCGGAGCCATCTGCCACGGAACAAAACCTATTAATCTTATCTGATATCTTTGAGTAGAAACATTGGTGCATACCAGTCGTGTAATAATCATTCACCTTATCACAGTGTCAGTGATGGATACGTTGGCTTGTAGAAGAATACCAAGAGTTCACTGGTGGCCCTTTACCAATATGAAATGAGAAACTATTTTGAATGAATAATAATGTTTATTAACTCTCAGATAGTGAAGTAATCGATCACACCATTCTATCTAATATATACTAATAACTGCTTATTAACCGAGCGCGAGGTCTGCACAGAGAAATCTCAGCCTGAGGCACTTATGAACAACCAAGAGATAGCAAGGTCTTCACTAACGGCCAAGGGTTGAGATTTCTTTGTACAAAATGAACAAACAAGGTTAATAAGCAGTTTATAAAATATATTTATTTATGCGGAAACACAGCACATCCAGTAGATGAGGACTTTATTGTGGACTGGCAACCTTGGCATAAGCAAAACTGAGACAAGGAAGGATAGCAATATATTTAACAATAAGAATATGAGGCAAAAAACACCAATAAAGGGAAAAACTAGTGCCAATGATATGACTAATATTCCTCCAGTAGGTTTTCCTCTTCACTGAATCTATATATATAT
>JBCNYH010000006.1:12469730-12481454 GCA_039654325.1 Tandanus tandanus | reverse complement strand
TCACAAAGCAGCTTTACATAGTAAAATTAATTAAGGAGGAGACTAAAAATTTTTCTACAACCCCCTACACATCCCTACTAATATTGATGTATTGAGATTGTTACCTAGCATTGTAACAATTCAAGTGTCTTTTTCGGTGTGTGCTTAGAAGTAATTTACTGTTGCCATATTTACCTGTCAACAGCACTCGGTTGCTGGGCAGTTTCAAGGTCGTTGAAGTCATTCGACGGTTCATGAATTATCGCCCCTGATGCACTGTAGAATACACTGAACCTTCTGACTCATCGGACATCCCCTTCATTACTCTCAACATACACTCCATGCACGCCTTGCCATGTGTGTATATCATATTTGTATGTTTGACCTGTGTGTTGCGAGGCAGGCCAAAGCCCAAGACCCTCCCACTTGGCCAGCTGCTTCCCTCCGACAACTGCTTTTTCAGCTATACGTAATTGAAGGAATCCAAGAGTGCATAAAGACAAATTAAGGAAGATGATGTGTGTAAAGGTGCATGTGCCGTGCTCTAGGCCTCCATAACCCAGACCTATACAGTTACAGATTAATGTGGGTTTAGCACCACGGCTCAGAGTTACGATGCTTCGTGTTAAACTCCAGGCAGGGATAATAAGCGCATTAGAGATGCAGGCTTGGACGAGGAAAATACTGACGTAACTGTTAATGTGCGAAACCAGGACATGCATCTGATGTGAAGTAATAGGACAGTGGTGAGTGACATGCTATGCCTGCATATTAAAAGCAATTAACAGTATAGTGATGTAAGGGTTTCATGTGTTGTTAGAAATATGAGCCGTAATCAATCCTAGATCGCATCAGGAGGTAACGTGTCCTTGTGCTAGAAGGACGTGTATGGTTCGAACCACAGGGTTTAACCTGAGCGATGTTTCTAAATTTGGTCAGATCAGATCATATGGGCTAAATAAGATTTAGTAAGATCTCCACTCACAGGAAATCCAGAAATTAGTCCTGAGGATGCTGTACAAGGTCAGTGTTAAAGCCGTATATACAGTATTCTGTTATGCATGTACAGATGCATTCTCAACATCTCAGTCCTGAAGATATTTTGACAAGTCAATCTACTATAATAAACCAAACATATGCTTGACCTCAGGATTAACTGTTCAACTGGTCCAAGAAAGTGGCATATTGATGTTAGATGGACATGTAGTAGCAACAGTTGGTTCGTAGTAGCCTTGTCATTAAAAGCCCCAATGGGAATGTGTATATACAATGATATCCAAGCACAGAATTTTTGGTTTGTTAATCCACCTGTCAACTAAACCCCCCCCCCCCCCTTCATGGAACAGTAAGTACAATTAAATTAAAGACATTATGTAAAAATAAATACATAGGAATGTCTAGTTTATTTATATAGCACATCAACAATAGCCCTTACTGAACAAAGTGCTTTACATTGATCAATGAATCACAATATGATAAAAAGCATAAAACACACACACAATTTGCCATGTTATAAATTCAAGTCTGGATGTTATAAAAGGCAAAAAGAAGCATACAACACTAATAGGTGAGTAAAGGGTATAAGACCAACATAAACAAAGCATATTTAAAAAAAAAAAAAAAAAACATACAGCACACATACACAGTCTGCTTTATAACGCATGTAAGTCTTTTCAAATGCTAATGAGAACAGATGAGTATTAAGTGTAGATTTCTGGACTAGAACAAAACACTATCTAATTAGTGATGGTTAGTAAAAGAGCTTTGGTAATGCTATCGTGAATGCAAGTCATCCTTTATTTTCAACGTCAACCTTGGAGTGGATAAAAGAACATCGATATCAGCAGTCTTGAGGCATGTGGACTGAAAAGGAAGCCAGTGGATGGAAGTCAGAATGGTATCGCCCGTCTTCCTTGCACCAGTTAAAAGTCATATAACCGTTTTTTTTTTTGTAGTAACTGTGCTAAGAAAAATGGACTAAAAGAAATCATTTGAAAGAAAAAAAAAACATGAATATGTAACTTTTACTTTAAAATAAGCAGCAAAAAACTATTAAGCAGATGAGTGAATCTGGAGATGTGTAGATTGAACAGTAGTGAATATTCAGGTACTGGTGTGTTATGTGTTATGTGTGTACTATAAATGAATAGTTTCAGTAAAACTGTCTCCTCTGTAGCTTCAAATTCCAGGTCTTGGCTGACAGAAATGGGTGAACTCATCTGCCCCAAGATTCAACAGGTGTGTTCTGAGATGCTTTTCTGCTCAACACAGATGTACCCTGTGGTTACTTGAGGTACTGTAGACTTCCTGAACACTCAAACAATCTGTCCATTCTCTTTTGACCTCTCTCATCCACAAGGTGTCTCCACTACAGCTAACTGCTGATAAATGTTTTTGGTTTTTCACACCATTCTGTATCAATTTTGTCGCACATTCATGTTGGCTGGTTTACCGTACACCCTTGTTTAGTTTGGTTGTGATATACAGTGGGTATAAAAAAAAACACCCCTCTTCAAAATATTCTCTTTTCTGTTTTGCAGCCTGAAATGAAGACCAAAAAAAAATAGCAAAAAAATAAAAAATAAAAGCTAAATATTATAGCAACGGTTCAGAAAAATAGTTGGTGGACTGCAGTCTTGAGTCTGGGCTCTGACATTCACCTTTTTCTACTTCGGTTCAGTGCCATGTTGGACGGTATGCCTTCTTCCCATTAACAAATTTCTGGCAGAGGGCAGCCGGTTTGTTTTAAGAAGTTGACAATATTTTGCCACATCCATTTTTCCTTTATTGACAAGTGCCCCAGTCCCTGCTGCAGAGAAACAGGACTTTACCACCTCCATGCTTTACTGTAGGTATATAGTGGGGGTTTTTTGGGGGGGTTTTAAGCTGTATTCGATTTGCTACGGATATACTGTTTGGCATTGAGGTCAAATAGTTTATTTTTGGTCTCATCTGACCATTAACCTTGTATTTTTTTTTTTCTTGTAACTCTCACGTACAAGCCACATCTGTGCAGCATTTGTGATATTGTTGTCACATACACACATAATATCTTTGACATTTGGTTACTGATTACCGGTCGAAGTAATTTAGTGTAGTGTGCAAGAGAGAAGGTGATTAATTACACCTGATTGCATTTACAAGGTTTTTTTATTTTTTTTGTGATGATCTTTTAACCATCTCAATTATTCCGTTTTTTCCCACTGAACTACTGCTATAAATTGCACTAATGAGAACAGCTGGGGGAAAAAACATATGTATGTGCCTTTATTTCAGGCTGCAAAGCAATATTGTGAAGGGGTGAAAAATATTAGGACAAAAAAGTGGGCAATCTGGTATACAGCACGTCATAGAGTAGTAAACGTTAAGGCATGTGTTGTACAGCTAGATTTGTCTTGTATCTTGTAGGTGTTTTCAGTTTTTGGCAAATGTATAAATAACTTGTTCCGTTTGGTTTCAGGTGTGACTTGTTTTGTTCAGTTAATAAAGTTGTGGGGCGGAACTGTGGGGGTAGCACATCCGCCTCACAGCAGCACGAAGGTCCTGGGGTCAAGTCCCAGACTTGGTGAGGGCGTGTCTGTGTGAGGTTTGCATTCTCTCCCCGTGCTTGTGTTGGTTTCCTCTGGATACCCCAGTTTCCTTTCATAGCCAAAAGACATGCACATTAGGTTAATTGGCTGTTTCAAATTTCCCTCGGTGTGAGTGCGTGTGTAAATGGTCACATGTGCTGGCCCTGTGATGGACTGGCGAGCTGTTCAGGGTGTATCCCGCCTTTACCTAGAGTCAGCGGAGATAGGCTCCAGCCTCCCCGTGACCTTAGTAAGATTAAACGGTTAAGGTAATGAATGAATAATAAATTTGTCAGTAAAATTTCTTTTTTTTCTCCTATTATAATATTGTTTTCTTAGGGATTATATCAGATCTATTGTGTTATGGGGCATTTTAATTATTAAGGATTGCCAGAGGCACACAAAGAGAGATGGTGGACAGAATTGTCACTACTTTTAATTAATTTATTAGAATTAGAATTTATTAGAAGGGATGAACTGAGGTATTTCAGCAAAGTGCTTGGCTGTGGTTGTAAGCAGACGTGAGAGTGCAGTTTGTGCACTTATCTTACGACTTAAATAGGATGCTTTTTGTATAGTCTTGGTATGATATATTTGTATATTTGAAAGGTCTCATCCGTGCTGGGTAGAGAAAATGAGGCATTCATGCAGGAAATCACTCAACATGCTTCCACAAGAATACTAGTATGTGTGATAAATATTAACAAGGGGTGGACAAAGTACTGATGTAAAAGTATAGACCCTTTTGTCACAGTCACCCTTTTGTCATTTAAAGTGAAGGAATCCAGCCCAAAACAATGCTCTTAAGTCATAAAAAAGTTGCTACTTTCCATCATCTTTACTGCTTATCCGTCAGGGTCACAGGGAACATAGAGCCAATCCAAGATTGGGTCCACACTAAATAGGTCACCAATCTATTACATGGCTGACAAACAACCATCCACACTCACATTTTCACCTATAGGCATTTTAGAGATGTCGTCAGCACGGTAGTGTAGTGGTAAACACGCCTGTCTCACAGCAAAAAGGTCCTGGGTTTGAGTCGGTTTCTGTGTGGAGATTGCATGTTCTCCCTGTGCTTGCATGGGTTACCTCTGGGTACTCCGGTTTCTTCCCACAGTTGAAAGACATGCACATTAGGCTAAATGGCTGTTCCAAATTCCTCCTTGGTGTGGGTGTAAATGGTTATGTGTGTTGGCTCTGCAATGATCTGGTGAGCAGTTCAGGGTATACCCGACCTTAATAGGATAAAGCAGTTTAGCAAATGAGTAAGTGAGATGTCTGCAAGTATTTGGACTATAGGAGGAACTAGAATACCCAGAGGAATACCACCCAACTCCACATAGAAAGGACCCAGTTGCCTACAAGGCTCGAATACAGAACCTCCTAGCTGTGAAGCAAAAGTACTAACCATTACACCACCGTATACCCATGTACTCAAGTATTAAATCGTAAACAGGCAATTTTTTTAATTAAATTATATTAATATCATGTCTTTGTGTAAAAAATAACTATTAATTTTTAGATACCATCATGAAGTTTGCCTGAAAGAATCTTTGTCACTTTGCAATATATATCATAAGCTAGAAATTGACATATGTCCAATTATTTCAGCTACTGGTTTAGATGCTAGTCTGACATGGTTAGATAAAGCTAAGTATAGCCTTTTAATATTAGCAAATTATTTCACCGCACTTGCAAATTCATTGTAGGTAATGCCTTCTTAGAAGGCAAAGGCACAAGGTCTCATTTTACACAAGTCTTTGATTACTCTGGCATACTGAAATATTTTACTCTGGTAGGTCCTGAGCATTCATACCATTGACAAATTGATTCTTAATATTGATGATCTGAATTGAGGCGGCATGGTGGTGTAGAGGTTAGCATGTCCACGTCAAAGTAAGATGATCCTTGGTTTGAGTCCCAGTTTTGTCAAGAACGTTCCTGTGTGATTTTTGCATGATCTCCTCATGCTTGCATGGGTATCCTCTGGGTAATCCTTATTATAATCAAGAAGGAGTGAAAATACCTGCAGCACAGTGGCACAGAGGTTAGAACATCTGCCTCAAAGCAAGGTGGTCCTGGATTCAAGTTGTTTCTGTGTGGAGTTTGCATGTTCTCCCTGTGCTTGCATGAGTTTCCTTCGAGTACTCTGGTTTCCTCCCACAGTTTAAAGACAGACATTTGGCTATCTGGCAGTTCCAAATTGCCTGTTAGTGCAAATGTCAATGTTTGTGTGTTGGCCCTGCGATGGACTGGCGATTGATTCAGGGTGTATCCCATCTTCACCCAGAGTTGGCTGAGATAGTCTGCAGCCTCCTTGCGTCCATAGCAGGATTAAGCAGTTTAATCAATGAATGAATAAACTGAATTGAATGGAGGGTATACTGAGCCTTATTTTACTGATGTGTAGAGGAATTATTAGATTTATAATTAGTCATTTGAAGGTCTAAAAATGTAAGGAATAAAGAGTTATGGGTATTTTGTCTTGGAAATGTAACTAATTAGAGTACAAGTGTTGTAGTTCAATAATACTTGGCAGTTAATAAGTGTTGCTGTCTCCAGACACAGGACTAGTGTTAAGTAACAGTTAAGTCTTTAGCAGAAGATTAGATGATCTCCTGTGATCATGGACATATGCCACTCACTAATGATTCTAAAACTGGCGTATGCTTCAGCACAGCCTTTTCATTTGGACTTCTTTCAGGAGCACCATTTCCAAAATGAGGATGTACAATTTGCAGATGTTAGTAGCGCTCCCTATCTGTCCGGGTGTGGGCAATATGGAGCTCGTGTTCATTGGGTGGGTGATATGAGGGTTGGATTAAAAATAACTCTGCTGCTTTAGCATGTGTGGCAAAGAGGAGGTAAAGTAGACATTTGCAGAGGGCTGCTGGTTGGTTGCTTGCAGAGGGGATTTTTTCCCCACGTCACTTTCCCTCTGAATAGGCTATTAAAAAAACACAGCCGGTCTGCAGCCTGATCTCATTAGGATGGCATACTATGCTGACATCATCAAGGTCTCTGAGGTGCATTGTTGGTGGTGATGCCAAGGAGAGAAGAGGGCGCTAGAGAGACCTCTTGGTTTCCAAAAAGTACAAAGATCCGGCATGACGGCTCATGTTCCCTGGATACTCAGCATCTATTTATTATCTGTCCACCTCTGCAACCCCGTTCTTTAATTTAGCACTCTGATTCATCTGCTGTTCATTCCCCTAAAAATGCAAAAACCCCTCTATGTTTACACTCACTAGGACACTGGACACTCCGACAAGACTGGGTTAAGGTCTGAATTTTGTTCTAGTTAGACCTAATCTCAATAATTACTTCATTTTCGAAATCTCTGCATTGAATGATGAAGAAGATTAAGCTTAAATTAAGAAATCTCACATTGCCCTGTGTTGTGTCCAAGATAAACGCTTCTAGCTATGAACCTCAGCAAGAACATGTGCACTAGAAATCGCTAGGTCTGCTTCCTACAAAGCGCTTTAGAAGTTCTGAGTGTACAGTACATCTTAAATGTATGTCAGCAGCAGGTGTGCCGAGCTAGAGCTAAACATTTCACCTCAGGCTTTAGTCTTATTGAAAGATCAGGAAGCCACCTTAGACAGAGAGGACCGTTTTAGAAGGTACGTTTTTCATCTGATCGCTTCTGAATGATGCTTTAGCAGCCAGACTGATGCAATTGCAAATGCTTGGCTGACAGCTCCACTGATTGTAAAAGGAAATTTCAGGCAGCAAAGGGAAGTTGGAATGAACATTTCAGCACAATACTTAGACAGCCATCACTGGGGACATGGACCAGGAATGGAGAGGGTGGGGGACAATTTGATGAAGAGGGTTGTTACTTAATATCAATATCCTAGCAACTGTGGGAGTACGATACTTTATGCAGTTGTTGTCAGGGATTGGTCAACACTCTGGCTTTGACCCCACCCCCTCAGCTCAGGCTCTGTAGAAAGAATAAGCTAAAATCAAAACATCCTTCACACTTGACTCACTCCTTTGCACTTGACCTTAACCGCACTTTATGCTGTCTGATATTACTTGTGCTTAATAATTAATAGTTTTTGTGGGGGGGTTTTTTATTCCTTACTAATATTTATCGCACATCTGACCTCTTTCTTCACCTTGATCGATGTGCTTGTGCCACTTACCGATCGCTTTAAAGGGCACAGAGAAGACTACAGTGTGGCAGTATGACGTCTCCCTATGCGGCCGTACAGTTCTGCCCAGAACACGCCTTTCAACGGTAAGATATGACCTTCTTTTCACGGCCAGGTGCTGAGTCTGAATCACCAAGATTACTACAGAAATGTTGTCGCATGACTCAGAGTCTGACCATATGATTAGTTGTACTGGTTTCATGTAGTAACGCAAGTAGGTCATGTTGCTAAATACTGTACAAATTTGTTCAGATGACTGAGTAAAATTTCACTCACTTTTGCACAAGTATTTTTAACCATGCTACAAACGCAACTGCACAACTCACAGTTTTGTTCAATTTCTGTAAACATGTCCAGCTTGAGACAGTAACAGTGTTCGGAGATACAAACAGTTGGATCTTACAGTCCAGCTGCTGCCAGACTCAGATATTTATAGACACGTGTTCTTATGGTAACAATGCAAGTGTATGGGAGTGTCCAGGGTTCAAGGCAGTCAGACAAGACACTTGAAACCTTGAACCTCCTCACTATTCACACACCAGTTTACACTTTACTGCAGAGTTAAACTGGGCTGAACTCCTTGCCAGTACTGCTGTATCATTGCTGTGCTCATTTTATATCCATGTTAACCCTTGTGTTCTGTTTACGGGTCATATTGATTTCAGGCAGCATTGATATAAAGTAATATCTGAAGAAACCAATGCTGAATGTTTGTAGGGATCAGTAAAGACACAAAAGCAGTTCTCATGCTTAGGATGCATAATTGTAAATGAGTACAAATAAGATATGGACTTTGAATATCCACATTCATTCATTCATTCATTTTCTGAACTGCTTAATCCTAATTAGGGTCGCGGGGAGGCTGGCACCCATCTTAGCCGACCCTGGGCGAGGGTGGCAATGCAGCCTACTCTTTATGAACAACAGCAGAATATCCACATTTGTTTTATTTTTTTATAGGCAGTTAGTAGAAGTAGTATACAAAAAGGACTATGGGTCCATTTTAAGTAACAATGCAACAGGTTATTTTGAAGCAAAAAGGAATAAAATGAGGGATATATTACATAAAATTAGCAAAATTATCTGCCAACAGAACAAGAAACTTTGATTTACCAAGATTCTACCTTATTAGAATAATTAAGGACTGAAATGCTTGAAGTAATTGAAATGCTCATATCATTAAAATGAACTAATGAGAAGAAATATCTTGTCAGGCAAAAAAGTATTGCCTTAATTTGAGATTTTTTTATTTTATTTTATACTTTTTAATTTAAGATATCTCATCGTACAGTTTCAGTTTTTGCAGTGTACTTTTTAGAGGTGTGGATTGAAATAGCCTTGTGAATTCTGCTATGTATAAGTAATGCATTGTGTTTCAGTTTATTAATATGAATTAATTTGATTAATTTATTGTTTTGCAATACCAGTAAGAGAAATGATAGTTCAATTAAACATCATATTCTGTTGCATTATATATCAATCAAAACACTGATTATGAGTGAAGATGCTCTACGAACCAATCTGTATTTCTGAGTGAATGTCGAACACGAAGCAATTCACTCTGTTACATCATTCTGTGCACAACATCACTGACCCAGGAGTATTTATTATGCTGTGTGATCACAGGTACATAAACTCAGCACTGTAGCTTTACAGTACAGGTTATTAGCCATCAGTCAGCCGAACCTATTGAATAGAAAACAAAGCAGACATGTACAAGAGCTGATGTTTCTTCTAATATCTTAACTAATGAAAAAACAAATAACTATAATATTTATAATATTTCTCATCAGGAGGAATTATAAATACATTTAAAATGATTCATTTTAATAATTATAAAGGTAAGTTAATTTCTAGATGATATAAATCTTTCAAATTTTAAAGTGGTCTAATTCTATTGGCAAATCATTTTGCTTATTTTCTGGAAATAAGTGTTATAAGCCAAATTCCTAAAACCTTTTTAAACCTGAAATTCTTTTTAAAAATCTGTTTTCAAGATAGTAAGTATTAAATTCATATTTTAGTAAATGTAATAAGTGTCAGTTATTTCTAATAAGAAAATATTGCGTGTTTAAAATCAATGGACCAACGTAAAATTAAAAATATGAAATAGAATAGAGACATCATTATAGGAAACTGAATGGGAAACTCTTATTGATTTAAATAGATATGAGAATCATTCTTTTTAAAATGTTGTTTATGCTAATGGTGGGCTAAGAAATTGGTGTCTGGAAAAAGGCATGTGTAATGTGCTCTTACCTGACAGTTAAAAAAAATGTGACCTTTGTCTCATGGAAGACTGACTTTCCCTGTTTGATTACTTTGCCATAGTCAGTTCTGCTTTGGAGCAAAACTTGGATAAACACCATAAATCATGAAGAAAGTACTCCTGCAGAGCAAGTGAGTGGACGTTGCTATTTGAAATCACTCAGGCTTTTTCACTAGAATGAGACACAATGAAAGCACGCGACAGAGAGGAGGAGAAACCTGGAGGGCCGCTCTTCTTTTGTTTGAGCATTCATGTCTGTCCTGCAGCCGCTGGGTTGAGGGATGAGGGAGGGAGGGGAGTGCTCTCTTTGAACACGGCTTGGCTTTTGATTAATGAAGTCACAGGAGAAGACCCCCTACACCCTTGCGGATTGCAGGGCTCTGTTTGTTTTGATTGCATCTTCATTGCTGGATGTGCCCAACCTGCCAGGAGACAATGGGCAGCCCTGTTTCGCTCTGACCTTTAACCCTGTTCTGTCTACGAAGGCCCAGTCTACGTTTAAGTGGATGCAGTGCACCTTCCCCCTTAGGCTGAATGCATAAGTCCTTCAGTAACCAGACACCTGGTGGCTCCCACCCCACACATCAGGCCCACTAAACATCAAACCTAGCACACTTAGGAGCACCGCAGAAAATAACCGCAACAAAAAAATAGAGACGAGACCACTATTGTCTCCAAGGAGGGTTTCAGGCTTCTTTTTTAAGTAGTTACCCAATTCACATGCAGGTAAAGCATGAAGTTTTACACAGTCCTCAGTGGATTTTCTCAAAGTATTTCTTAAACAAACTTTGATCTTCCTTCTTAGAAAGACAGGAGCAGATTGCTTAAGCCGAGGATGATGTACAGTTTGGGATTATGATGGATTTGGCAGCCAAAACTATAAGAGGTGTCACTAAATTAAAATACGAAATAGCAGACCCAATGCCCTAGCAGATAACAGTTGGTTTAATTGATTTATAAAGTCATAACAAGGCCATATGGTCTGTCTGTGAGCTTTTTCACTAAATAAATCCTTTGAGGTGTCTTCATGATCCCTCCAATATAACTGACACAGCGATCTGCGGACCATGGTGCGTAATCTGACCACAAACTTCTGTCATTTGTGCTCTTGTAAATCACACAGCTTCGACACTTGGTTGAAAAAGGCCTGGATGCTTTGACATGTGGGTGCTGTGCCTTTTTGTGGAACCATGATGTCGTTCTTGGCCAACACTCCTTGTCAACTGGATTGTGTTTCTGGTGACGTCTCAACTTTGCATGGTGCAACAGGGGTCAACTCAGTCCTCTAACACGTCTTCCCTTCTGCAATATATAAATCCTCTTAACTTTGATTAGAACTCTCTCTCTCTCTATCTCTCTCTCTCTCTCTCTCTCTCTCTCTCTCTCTCTCTTTCTATCACTCAGTTTAGGGTTGATGTCAATGATGTCATGGCAGTAGTCTTTCAATTGAGTTGTCAAATTGGCATCACTGAATATGAAACATGCAATGTGTGACTTGAGAAAGTCTGCACCTGCTGTATCTACACAAATACATACATACCTTCATACACACACACACATATATATATATATATATATATATATATATATTTCTCAAAAAAATAAAGGGAACACTAAAATAACACATCCTAGATCTGAATGAATGAAATATTCTTATTAAATACTTTTGTTCTTTACATAGTTGAATGTGCTGACAACAAAATCACACAAAAATTATCAATGGAAATCAAATTTATTAACC
>JBCNYH010000006.1:12409322-12418272 GCA_039654325.1 Tandanus tandanus | reverse complement strand
TGTGTGTGTGTGTGTGTTTCATGCTTGTGTCACAGATATCACATTACTACACTGAGTATATCTACACAAAACTATAATCATACTGTTATTGTAGAAATATTGTATAAAGTGAGGGGTTATAGTAACTGTTATTGACATTTTAATCAGTGTGTGCGATCACACCCTATGTTTTGCTTTTATTTTGGCTTTCCGGTGAAGACAAAATGCAACTGCTGTAATCCAAACATCCAAACATAAAGTCGGTCTATCTGCTGAGTGCTGGATAGAGAATTTAAACACTTTAAGAATTAATACAGAGTAATCAGGTGCTATTATGTAATGATGATCAAACGTTCTACATTACTGGGTTAATGTCGTCCACCTGCTCTTGAGCTCTCTTAAATCTTATTAGGATTCCGTGAAATTGGAATAAATTTTAAAATATTTGAATTAAAGCATGTATTTAGGTAACAGTAAAGCGTTTAAAGGACACTCTATCCCATTGGTCACCAACCCTATTCCTGGAGATCTACCTCTCTGAAATCTCTGAAGCCTAATCATGCTCACCTGACCACCTTATCATTGCCTTAAGATGTTCTTGATCAGTTAAAAGCTTATTAGCCGGAAATAACACCTGCAGGAAGGTACATAGATCTCCAGGAACAGGGTTGGTGATCGCTGCTCTATCCCCTTCTGTCTTCTCTTTCATTTATCTGTGCTTTCCACTGGTGCAACATCTTGCTACATATTCGTACAGATCGCACTCATGGTAATTACTACATTGTGTACTGAGTCATTGAAGAGCACTCTGTATTGACTATGATGGGAAATATGTGCTACTTAGAATGACAGGCGGTATCCTCCTCCTCTTCCTCTTTGCTCCAGGAGCCCGCTGCCTCCTCAGCCACCGTTCGGCTCCACCTCTCCTCCACATGGCAAGGTGAACAAACTGCCCTCAGTCAGCCAGCTAATCAACCCCCAGCAACGCAACACACTCACCCCATCCAGCATGGCCGGAGGACTCACAGACAGTAAGGCCTTCACATCTAAACACATTACTGACCATTCTTTTCTATAATATTATCACTCCATTTCTGACCATCTTTTCTATAAGATTATCAGTCCATTACTGACCATTCTTTTCTATAAGATTATCAGTCCATTACTGACCATTCTTTTCTATGAGATTATCAGTCATGTGACATCTAGATGAAGGTAAAATGGCTGGAGATGAGTAATTTGATACAGATAGTTTCAAAATGCTGGGGTACATATCTTTATAATGATCTCCACAAGGGCTCCCGAGTGGCGCATCGACAAAATGCAAGACTGTCAACCCGGAGATCGCAAGTTCGAATCCGGGTTGATGCCATAGCATCCGGGATGGGGGAGTCCATGGGAGCTAATTGACCGAGCTCTCACGGGAGGGAGGGATGGCATACGCTCACTTCCCTATCACTCACAGCGATCACCAGCCAATCATGGGCGTCTGTGAGCTAAGGGGAAAGGTGACATAAGGTGACATAAGGTGTCACAAGGTGACAGAAAGGGGGCGGATAGCGCTTTCCCTCCGAGTGTGTTAAGCCGCCCCCAAATACGCATGCGCTGCAGTTCGAAAAGAAGCGGGTGGCAGCATCGCATGTCACGGAGGGGGCATTGCTTGCTTACGCCCCTCCCTGGTCGGTGGTGGTCGTGTGATGGGGAAGGCTAGTTGATGGGTGGGAATTGGAAACGACTAAATTAGGGAGAAAAATGGGGAAACATTAAATTAAAAAAAAACAAAAAAGGATCTCCGCAGCCCGTAATAACCCTTAAATTTTACTTTAAATACTTTTAATTACATTTTAATTAACCACTTGGTTTCCTAATGCAGTTATCTTCATATCTGTTCAGTTAGTGTACATTGATTTGCTTTGTATTGTTGGTAACTGTTTGTAAGTATTAATATCAGAATGTTGATGGCTGGGTCTCCCTGCTCCTGTTCACCTCAGGGTCTGTGCTTGTCTATACACGACAGCTCCTGAGCACTCACTCTGTGTCTCAGTGTCTCTCTGACAGCCAGTTTCCTTTCAGTCAACTGGATCTTTGTGGGACAAAGATCTCCCTAATCCCCGGGGCTCACAGCTCCTGCCAGTATTCAGTCGTCCACCATACCCTAATCTGTATCTCTGTCGCCAGCGGCCACAGGCCTCTTTCAGATCATGCAGACGCTTTTTTCACAGCCTTGACAGGTAGGAGCTGTTCTGAAGGTACATGCATCTCACAGGCTCTTCCTCTTGGCTTTTTCTTGCTACAGTGTCCCCCATGATGAGTGCTCACATTCCCATGAACACAGACATGAGTTCACTGAGTCCCACTCACGGCCTGCAGCCACAGTTACCCATGGTGCCTTCCTCTCACTGCACGCCCCCACCGCCGTACCCTGTGGACAGCAGTATCTCCAGGTACATGTTTATTTCACTAAGAAAGCAATGTAACCATGTTGCCACGTCTAGTCTAAAGGCTGGAGTCCATGTGCTTGTTTTTCGGGGGAAATCTAAATTTCTTCATTACTGCTACCCAGCAGGTGTTAATATTGAAACTGAAAGGTCTAACACATTTTAAAACGAAATTGTTTTGATGGAGCTGGATGAGTGTAATATAGCAGTGGGTGAAAAACTGAAAGAACCGGGTTTTCTGGTATAACTACAACATATTGGTGTTTATTTTTTTCTACAGCGTTGCTATCAAGTCTATTAATGAATCATGAAGTGATATACTTACAGAATATTGAGTCTAATACTCAAAGTCCCATAAACGTAAGATATAAAACGTTCTCTATATTGAATACTGACTCGCTTGCTGTTGTGTATTTAATAAAAAAAAATTCTGCTCTCTCAAGTTCATCGAGAAATCCTGACTGCACGCGTGCACAGCCTGTAAATGTTACTCACACACACACACCTCTTGTCACATGATCTGCATTTGCATATTGTAAAATAACACTCTGCCCAGTCAGTGCACTCGTATTGGTAACACAAAAACAAAAACACGTTCAACTGTATTTTTCCGATGTCATTTTACCTTCCCGCTGTTTCCTAATGTAACACACTAAAACCACCACACTGTGACTAGTCTGTGCAGTCATATAAGTTCTGATCAAAGCATTTCATCATATACATGATTCATAAAGTTGAAAGTGGGTTTAAGGGTTTTGTTTACGGTAAGTTCAATCATGAGATCTGGGCTTTCAAACCGGTGGAGACCTCAGGCTTAGGGACTGGACTGATTTATATTCTGTAGGGAAAAAAAATTCTCTCTTGGCATCATTTTCACTTATAACTCTTCCATTTTAGTTTCCTGTTACGATTGGGCTGCTCTTCCTGTCTGGACTATTTCACAGCCCAGGGCCTTACCAGCATCTACCAGATTGAGAATTACAACCTTGAGGTGAGACTCTGCTTGCTACCTCGAGCTTCTGTTCTGGATCTAATTCCAGGAGAATCTGAATGAATCAGTCTGTTGTTCCTTTTCCATTATTCCGTGTAATATACTGACAGAACTAAACGAGTACGACTTGGAACCTTTTTTGATCAAACTGTCTGCTGTAGGCTTTACTGCTGAAAGTGTACTGGTTTCACTAGAGACAAACCTTATTTGTATAGCACTATTGATTATTAAACTCTTAAAGGGTCAGCTCACTCTTCCCAGAATCCAGTTAGTTGCTTTTGTGTGGAAAGTACATGATCGCCAATCTGCACGGTGACGTAGTGGTTCACCTCACAGCAAGAAGGTCCTGGCTACAAGTTCTGGACTTTGTGAGGGTGTTTGTGTGCAGTTTGCATGGTCTCCCCTGTGCTTGCGTGGGTTTCCTCCACGTACTCCAGTTTCCTCCCACAGCCCAAGACATGCATATTAGGCTAAATGGCTTTCCCAAATTGCTCCCAAGTGTGTGTGAATGTGAATGGTTGTGCGTGTGTTGGCCCTGCAATAGACTTGCAGGCTACACCCGCCTACACCCAAAGTTGGCTAAGATAGGCTCCAGCCACCCTGCGACCCTATTAGTATTAAGCAGTCTGGCTCGCCAAATCATTTTATTTTTCTCTACTCACGGTACAAAAGCTGATATCCTGGTAGTACAGGAGCCAATCAGAAGGTGCAATCACTCTTATCCAGTGGGTGCAAATATAATAAATATCGTTATACCTACCAGTATTCTTAGCTTACAGTTGTTTGTCCAACTGTCTCTTTATATATCTAGCGGGATCACTGCAGAAAAACTAGGGGAGTTTAGAAATTTTATACAAATATTTCTTCACTGTTGCAGGGAATCAGATTTTGAGTAAATGTGTCAAAGTATTTGACCTTAAGGGGGGAAAACTATTTTGTCAATGTGACCATTTCCCCCCAAATACTACACATTGTATTACACTCACCATTTACTTTACCAGGGACACCTGTACACATAATTGTCTAAAATAAATAAATAAAAAATAAAAAAAAGATAACTGCATATGCAAGCAGGTGTACAGGTGTTCCTAATGAAGTGGACAGTGAGTGTGCAGATGTGGTGCCGTTTTATTCCCGTGTGCTTATGAGTCACTGCATCCGCAGGACCTGTCCAGGTTGAAGATCCCTACCGAGTTCCAGCACGTGATTTGGAAGGGGATTATGGAGCACCGGCAGGGCATGGAGTTCTCTCCCCCTGCACACATCCTGCGCTCGTCCAGCGGGGCGTCCTCGGTGAGTGTGGGCTCCACGGAAGCACGTGGTGAGCGTGTGATCGATGCCGTGCGCTTCACCCTCCGCCAGACCATCTCTTTCCCACCGCGGGACGACTGGACCGACTTTTCCTTTGACCTGGACTCTCGCCGCAACAAACAACAGCGCATCAAGGAGGAGGGAGAGTGAGCGGAGTACGCACACAAACACACAGGCTTCCATACATACTGTAACTAATGCATGCCACACACACACACACACACACACACACACACACATACACACCTTGTATGGCTTTTACCAAGTGTTTGATTTCACTTAAAAGCATGCCAATTAAATGCACTTAACGGCTAGTGTTTTTGGGTGTATTTCGGTCTGCTTGTCATTTCAAGCCCCTAGTTTGATGCAGGCTACTGTAGCTTTAGGGTAAGTGGTGCTTTGCCATGTATGGTTTATGATTTAAAATTTCTTGAGACAAAGCACTTAAGAAATGCTGAAGTGTTGGCAATATTTTGTGCTACTGGCATTCATTCCCTACAGAAATGAACAATATTCTGGGGCTTTTTTTTTTAATCCAGTGTCTTTTTGGACTGTAAAGAACCTTCACTCCAATAGGATTCATAGTATTATACAGTTTATTAATCTGTTTGCTGTAACGCATTGTTTCAGCCTGGTGATACTTTGTTTTAAATGGTAACATTTGTCTGTCTTTTTATTGTCAAACAAAACCTACTTGATGTAACACTGGGCGTTCAGTTTTAATACTTGGACAACTTCAAACCCGAGTCACGCACGTGACTTTTCCAGTATTTTAATGACGTAACGATGCATTGTACATATGTTTTTTTGCCTTTTTTTTTTTACACACCTATAAATTTTGTAAATATGCAATGTGCTTATTTTGATACAGTATAAACAACAAGAATAAAATATCATTACACTATTGGATAGACTGGTTTTGTTGTTGTTTATCACAGACCATATAATGGGGTGTGTGTGTGTGTGTGTGTGTGTGTGTGTGTGTGTGTGTGAAAAACATCACGTTTAAATAACCACAAACAAATTTGCAGGCTACTTGTGAATTTATTAAAACAAAAGGTTTTTACAAAGAACAATAATAATGTAGCATCAACAGAAAATGTGTACAAGCTGAAAAGTTGAGATTTGTTTGCAAAGCAAATGTTCATGGATTTTACAGCAATATGAACAATTTCTTTCTTCACCAGTCCTATAATTCAGGTCATAAACAGCACCATGCGTTTACCCTGGGTTTACACCGAAGCATGATGTCCGCGATCTCCGCAATTCATAAAACCGTGGAGCTCCACGATTCCTGAGCACGCTTGGAGCACGATTGGGTTATAAGGAGGCAGGGTGCATCCAAGAGATGAGACTTGAAGGAATCTTGTTTCCAATTTTATCAATATTCCCTACGATGGCACATCAAGGTCGGTTACGCTCTAATAAGCTCTAATGCGTTCTACTGCGACTGGCGTCAAATCATAATACATCATAATTGTGGAAATTGCCACAATCGATGCGATCATCACGAATCCACCAAGTTCCCTTCAGATGATCACGATTCGATCCCATGACCCCCCACGCTCTTCACGATTCTCTGATATCGTGGAGATTGCAGACATCGTGCCCCAGTGTAAACCCGGGTTTACACTCAAAACGCTGACTGGAAGATATGATAATGGGTCACATTGGCCTGCTGTAGTTTCTAAATCATCATCCTCCTCCTCCTCCTCTCAGTCACATCAACCCATGACTTCAATGTTAAATATTTTAATTACAAAAGCATGATCCTCTGTGAGGTTCTTCCGATTAGTGGCATCAGCGTCCTCAGTTCCTGTTCATAAATACATTTTTCCAAACCTACCTTAGCTACAGTTTTACAGTATGTACAAATATCACTCAGCCACACAACACGTCTCTCAACTTTCACTTCTGCTTTAAGGCTGTAAGCAAAGACCATGAGGAATGACTCATTTATGAGTTAATAATATATATACGAAAGCGCAGATATTTAAGTGGCAAACGTGGGAACGACTGAAGAGTGCATGTGTTACATGTTGCGTGATGAGGACCGTCACCTGGGCAGCACTGTGTGCTCCATTACGTTCCACAACAGGTTCAAATATAAATACGGCACCGTTTCAGCGGTCTTAACTTGCAGGCATAAATACTGCTCGGATAAATATGCACAGAACAGAAATGAAAGTGTACTGCAGTGACTGAATGAATGAATGAGAAAAATATTCATAAATTAACGACGAATGAAACACTGAGCGTTTCAAGGCTCGAGTCCTGTAGCTCACTGATGGCTCTGCCTTTGAGGCCCTTGCGTTGAAAAAATAGTGGATTAGCAACAGGAGGTTAAGGCTTGACAGACATCCAGACTGAGGCGACAAGTCCAACTTTACACCTAAAGGGTTAAATTTCCTTCACAAGAACAAGAAGAAAATGCCAAAGGCTAAACAGAACGACGGTTTGGGTTGAAATCTTGAGCGTCTCCCATCAATGTAAGCAGCAATACTGAATGTCAGTACTGAGAGAGAAAGAGAGAGAGAGAGAGCGAGAGAGAGAGTTTTTCTTTCCCTCTGCACGGTTGTGCTGACTTGTGTTAGTCGTGGCAGTCTTGCTGTATACAGCTGGAGTGAAGCCTCAGGGCATCAGCGACTCTACGAGCTCTCCAGAGCATCCAGAACCTTCATGATCTGCTGCTTGATGGCTTTTGTGGCGTCGCCAGCATTCGGGATCAAATACCTGCAGATCAAAAAAGCACAGAATGTACTGCGATTGAATAAATTATGTAAATTATGTTGACATGAGTGTGCACTCTTTGAGCAGGTGATGAAGCTCCTGAATAAAAAGGGATCTGCACAGGTCATCATGAAGCATTTTCATACTGCTCCATCAACACATCTGACAAAAATGCAGTCAAAACATCCAAAGTCACATGATGATGGTGTCCCAGGGTACTATAAACTTTCTTCTATCTAACCTGGACATCTCTCTCTTTTATCCAGATATCTCTCTCAGTGGAGGGTCTGGGACTCGGGTAGAGCCTGACGCTTTTGCTCTTAAATGTAGTGTAACGATGCGTTCTGCTCAGACAAAGAACAGAAATTCTACTGACTGCCATCTCCCTCCTATGAAACTCTATAGTTTTCTTTAACCAACCACAGACACCACAGTCCTGCCTCGTTGTTGTTTTCTACTAAAGATGGAAGCTTTCACCCGTGAACTTTTAGATTAATTTAATACGTCTCACATTATTCAAGTGCCTCCAAGATCACTGTAGGACGAGCAGCTCAATTATAGAAGTTGGTCCTCCCGCAGCAGGCACAGACATTTACAGCATTTGGCAGATGCTCTTATCCAGAGCAACTTACAATCATCATTTTTATACAAATGAGCAATTCAGGGTTAAGGGCCTTGTTCAAGGGCCCAACAGAGGTGGTACTGTGGATTGAACCCCTGCCTTAACCACTGACCCACCACTGCCCACAGGGACCTTATAAAGCAGAAACTCATTTTACGATTTGCTTGGCACTCACACAACTGTATATAAAAGCCCATAGCCATGTTATCCACTGTAGCTCAAGCTTCAGTTTAGGACACAATATTACAAAAAAGAACTAGAAGCACCTGGAGAGCGCAAACCTCTGCCAAGCTGGGGAAAAAATTAACTACACAGCATACCCTGCTGGGCCTGCTGTAATATGACACTTCCAAAAAAAGTTGTCCAATCTCACAATGTTAAAGAATCCTTCAAAAAATTCCTGAATCCAGAATTTGCTCAGGATCATCTTCAAAATCTAATGGAGTGTTCCTTGGGGCAACCTTCCAAAAATCATGAAGTTATGGATTCAACAACATTTTTATTGTGAAATGAACATTTGAGCATGACCCTGTTAGCGTACATACCTTTCTACAGCCATAATCTCCACTCCTGCTGCATTGTTGTTGCCAAACTTGAAGGTGATCAGCTCCGGATGTTTCTTTTTAGAAGTGATCTTCACCACGGAGCTCAGTGCCTGTCTGGACTGGATGTAGGCGAATCCTTTCCGCGAGGCGATCTCCCTCAGGCAGTACATGTGTGTCGCTGTGATCAGCAAATGGCTGTGGAAGACCAAACAGTAAAGATTACAACCAGGAAGACTACTTGAGTGCATCATATATAGATTTCTATAGAGAGAATTAAAATCATTGGCGCCCTCGCTAAAGGAAGCTTGGAACTGCCAGATTCAATAAACCAAGA
>JBCNYH010000006.1:12386433-12400356 GCA_039654325.1 Tandanus tandanus | reverse complement strand
AGCTGCACTGGGGGGACAGCAGTGACAATCCGCTGATAGTGGGGCTTGAACCCCCAACCTTGGGATCAGTAATCCAGGCTAGAATATACCGCTGCCAATTCATCCCATTCTTCTGACACTGCTGTGACATGAAGCAAGCAGAGCTCACTAGTAAGGAGGTGGCAAGATCCTAGAGTGCACTGACACATTAGGAACGGAGCAAGAATCTAGCACTAATGCAAGTACTGTTACAACAGCACAATTACAAAGCCTGAGGGAGCTTGATAAAAACCTCCTCACACACCAAAACAAGCCCTGGTATGCTCGTCATGAAGCAGATTGAAGACTGAAATGTAATGCAGCAGCACAGCTCTTTTGCAGCAGTGAACATGCTACAGAAGTACAGACTGGTGTTACTGCAGCCTTGATGAAATTCAAGCTGGGTTCTCCACCCAATATGGCTGAACAAGTGCTTAATCTATTTCTCAGTACATTCATCCAACTGTAGCTGTAACTTGGTTACTCCACGATGTACCGGTCTCATTTATCAGTTTTTAGGTGACTGCGCTGAAGCTCTCACTTGGAAAGATGCAAAAAATAAAAAATAAAATAAAAAAATAAATTAAAAAAAAAAAAGGTATGAAATGAACGTTTCCTTGCTGGATTAGCGCTACAGGCTGATGAAGCCTTGCACCTAAAGCCATGATGCATACAGCTCAAATATATATGAGCCGACATGCTTATTTATAAACTGTAGGATACACTCCTAAGTGTACACTGTCTTGCCATTGAAGCAGTACCCTTGTTCCTGACCCTGAAGGGAGTAATGCCTGTAAAAATCATCCTGCAGAAAACACGGCATGCTACTGAAGTCAGAACGTCGTGAATCACTGGGGTTCTTTACACACACGCAAGAGGAGAGATGACTGGTTGACTCAAATGTCACCGCCGGGCCTGGTAAAAACATGCAGCACAATATTTATTGTATTGAACCACTTATTATTTCATGGTAATTTCAGATTCAAGATGTTCACTAGATCCCATTCATAAAACTGTATAAAGTGGAATGGAATACTTTTCCATAAGGTCAAGCAGTATCAAATGTACAAATGTACATTTCACTGCACTTGTTTGAACCTAATCTCTGTAGACTGTATTCAAACTGCATTGTGGGTGATTACCACAGACCACAATTTCAATACATTACCATTTACTGAAAACTAAACAAAAATGGTGTTAATATAGAGATTTAGGAATCTTAAAGCAGAGCAACCAGATACATCTTCCCATTGATAGGTGTCCAAAACAGGTGTTATAAGAGTAGCGCGGCTCCTATAAGGGATAGCAGCTTGTCATTGTGCACGCGCATGGTGAGTGTATGGTGAAGCGAGAGAGAGAGAGAGAGCAATGCAATCGTATTTGGAGCAGAGACAGAAAGTGTGGCAGTGAAGCTCTAACATAGTTGGCATCAACTTCAGCCCTGGAGGAAATAAATAATTCTCCCCTGCACTTTCCGACTACAGTCTAGTGCAAAAGCAGGAAAGTTGAACACTGGGGATTTTCTTTTCACTGCCTTTCACTGGCTGATTTCACTTCACACAGCAACGTAAAAAAAAAATTTTTCCCTGAACTCAACACTAACACAAGACAAAATAATCCTCTTATCAGTTCTTAGGTCCTGGTATTTAAGATATACAAGTTGTATGAGATGTGTCTCCTGCTGAGTTATAATGTAAACTTAAAGCCACACATGGCTATGGGACAAACAGACAAAAATATTTTTACATACAATGATGCACTCAAATCAATAATTATTATATGGCCATAAAGTGAATATTATTAGATCATCCACATACTTATCATCTCCTCTTTACTGTCTCCTTCTTGGGAGAGAATCATGTCTCTAAATAAGAAAGGAATTAAAAAACACAACAGCACATTCATTAAACAGAATTAATTTAACTGCAAGATCCTAAAAATTTAAACCGTTAGCAGACACGTACTTGGCATTGACGAGAATGACGAGCATAAGGAAGAATATAAGGAAGGGGTCGGCCTGTTGGAAGTAGACGTGCCACAAGGCCTGAGTGACTTCAGGAATACAGTGGCTAGAGAATAGACTCCCCAACTGAAAAGACACAAAAGAGACACAAAAAGGTACTTAAGCTCAGGGGGTTTGTCAATATGCTACTTAAGCTAAAGTCTCATAAAGCCAGTTGCTATGTAAGAACTCTGGGTGGGATTACCGCAGACATTCCGTGACCACTCTGGCAGATTTGGGGACTGTGTTTTGCAAAAATACGGGTGGAGGAAATACACACTAGCCTGAGAAATATGAGCATCTGCGATGCATACGTTACCACTGTCTTCTGGAAGTAACTGCAACGCATACGACGTAGTTGCTATCCCATGTAAATTTTTACCTCCACAGAAACCTACAGTAACATCCTGTAGGCCATGTAAGCCTCAAAGATGCATTCATGGTTGAAATGGTTGAATTAATTTGGCGCTTGACCAATAGTATTTTTCAACACAACCAAACTTGAATGCCATGCCTTCCCAGTTCTCAAGGTAGTCCCCCTGGCTCCCACATATTCCAGTGGAAGTGCGGGGAACACTTATGGGATAGTAAGCAATTATTGATAGAGGTGAAGTATGATATGAAGAATTATTCAATCGAAGCGTCGTTATTCCATGAGACTGAAGGCCTCCAAGATCAAATAATTCTCCATATCACACAAAAGTGGGCGGTACAGTGGTGTAGTCGTTAGCACGTCCACCTCACAGCAAGAAGGCCTGGGTTCGATTCCCAGCTCGGTCATTCCTGTGTGGAGTGTGCATGTTCTCCCCGTGCTTGCGTGGGTTTCCTCCGGGTACTCTGGTTTCCTCCACAGCCCAAAAACATGCACAGTAGGCTAATTGGCTGTTCCAAATCGCCCCTAGGTGTGGGTGTGAGTGGGAATAGTTGTGTGAGTGTTGGCCCTGCGATGGCCTGGCGGGCTGTCCAGGGTGTACCCCGTCCTTGCCCAGAGTTGGCTGAGATGGGCACCAGCGGCTTTTAAATTGAATGATTAAGCGGCTTAGAAATTGAATGAATCACACGAAAGTCAAATTCTATAATTGTTTTATTATTCATTGTGGAATACATAATTATTCTTGCTACTAGGTGGAGCTAGGTATTTAAGAGGCTTGTGAGAGGGCAGAGAGGCAAAAGAAGCCAATGCAATAGTCACGTTAGCTGTACATACTCTGATAGATGTCACTTGTATGTATATTTTTGTTCAAATAATAGTGATGATAATTAAAAAAAAAAACTTGTATGTACTCACAGTTAGTGAATAAAGGGAGTTTAAGTATTTGAAAGCATCCTTTTCTTTACAATACAACAGTCACGTTACTATGTTTCTAGTTACCTAGTTAGCGTCAGTGAGGTCTATGATATTAGAATGCTAAGTAAGAATCTATTTTTTATTTTCAAGAATTAGATGCTTTTTGGGTTTTTTGGGGGGTTATTTTAACCAAAAACTTTAATCTGCTTTTTGCGATGTTCAGGAAGTCAAGCAGCCATTTTGTTTTGGACGACAGGGGAGATGAGGAGCATAGATATCATAAAATAGTGAGATATACTCCACAGTAAACAGCTATGTCATGTCCAAAACACTGCAGTCCTGAGCTGTAAACTTGATTTAATGTTCTCAGTATTTATGCTGTGGTACTCCTCTATCTCTATGCTTACAACAACATGAATGGTGAAAAATAAAATGAAGTTTAATGTTTAGGGCAACAGTGCTTCGGCAATCCGCTGCGGAGTGTAGCCTATCTATCTTATATGATATCTATCAGGAGGAACCTTGACATGTGCCAGTCATGTAATATTCATGCCAATTAACTGAACGCAATGATGCAATAGCAATAATTATTTGATGGCTTTCTACCAATTAAAAACAAGAAAATCTCTTGAATGAATAAAACATGCCGGTTGATTCCAGGAAGGAAAAAACTCCCATCGCTAAGTGAGACCAAGACTTTGCACACAACAGCAACATTAAATGCTATTTGATATTTTATGCCATAGAAAACTGCAAATCATCTTTAATTCATAATAATCACTGTAAGGAAAGTTGACATACTGACCCAGTTCATGGCGTAGGAGTCTGGTGTGATCTTTTTGGTGTCGAGGAACGAGCAGAGTTCTGGCTCGTGGTACTGCAGCAGCAGCCTGTACAGGTGGAACGGTCGCCCCTTCAGCACGCAGTCCCTATGGAGACAGAAGTGCACTAGATTCATGATGGGGAAATGATGGGAATCGCAGTGATCAAAGACATACACAAATACTGTTTCATCTTTTGATGATCATATGTGCATGCTACATTTTTGCAACTGGTGGAAACAGGATTCCATTGGTTTAATCTAAAATTGTAGCAGCACACATACCTGGGAATGTACTTATTCATGATGGCGTAGAAGCAGTTGTAGAGGTCACTGCGCACTAACTGAAGGCCCAGCAGGGGTTTGAGCAGGTTGGGCCAGCAGAGTTCAGCTGTGAACGTCACATTCCGTGACTTACAATAGAAAGTGATCACTGCCTCCACGTCCCCCACTAGGTTCCGGCCCTCCTCTGCAGGAAGCCCCAGCTGATCTATATACACATCAAGAGGTCATAGGTTAAGCTCTCAAGCATGGAAATTATTTAAGACACCACACAAAACAGACACAATAATCATTTACTGCCTTTTTGTGTGTGTGTGTGTGTGTGTGTGTGTGTGTGTGTGTGTGTGTGTGTGTGTGTGTGTGTGTGTGTGTCTCAATGTCATTTTGGGTCTGGACTTGAAGCCTGGGACTTGCTATTTTTGGAATTACCTTTTCTGGGTTAACTAACTGATGCAGTCAGATGCAGTGCTGCAGGGATGGAAGCTTTACACACCAATATTACTTTCATGCTTCTTATCACTATTCTGATGTGATGTTTATTTCAAAGCTCTTACTTCCCCAAATAAAGAACCTAACGTTCTGAAGAAAGAATAATAAAGCCAGAGTATACAAAATGTTAAAATATCCTAAACACATTTAAGGATAGGGCTGGATGATACAACCCAAAAAAATACATCACAATATTTTGTGTCATTTTTATGATAATAAAATAAGGTAGATGTTGCAGAATAGTCCAAAAGTTGGAACATCTAGGGCAGTGACATCCACCAAGCCAAAAAACAACATAACATAAGCCAAAAAAAAACACTAAAACAAGATTTTTATGGTTTATATTTTTATCCTGACAGATGCTGGTGAGCTCCATGTGCATAGCTGTGTAATGGCATCTCTTTAAATTCCTTTCCGGAATTTAGCATATACACTACACAGAAACATAAAGAAAGGCAAACTAAAACTACCTTTTTACATATTTTAACCCTTACAGAGGAAGGTCAGGTAAACCCGTATGCCCTGAGCAGAGTTAAAAGCTGTGTAGCCAACAGCGTTTTTTGAGCCTATTCATTTAGTGTACAGTACATGCCACACAGGCCATGCGCCATAACAAAGTATGTTTTTACACTCATTTAATGAGTGTATCTAGTGTGTTTATATAATGTATATAAAGATGAAGTGATAGCAGTTTTCACCAATTAGCTGCTGGCTTCGATTGTGTATGAGCGTCTGCTCTGGTAAATCCAAAGCCCCGTCCCATGATGACAAGCTGTCTCCTTTACCTGCCACATTCAGAGCAATCTGAAACACAGGGAAAGAGAACCATACAGCATCAGTGATGAGGGTGCAGAGGAAGGACAGGATAAAGTGACGGGAGGAGAGAAAGGGAAACGTCAATGAGGGTTTTGATACCGAGCTGAGATTGAAGTCTCTATGGAGAAGACCAAAAAGCTGCTGATCACAGTATCTCTCTTTCCTGCCCACAGTGACCGTCTCAATTTTCACTAATGAACACGCGATCAATATGGCAGCTCTCAGTGTCCTACAGGGAGCAGCTAGAGCTGCTGTTAAGATCTCTCACACTCCAGCAGTGTTCACCTACTCAGGCTCTCACTACACTCATACACACAGTTTACTTCTTTACACAAGCTGCATGGCAATACTGGGACTTGCTACATTATTAGTTTTGGGTGCACACACACACACACACTTACCATCCAAAGCTTGGCTCTCTGAGGAGGTGGCAGGTTTTGGACTTGAATAATGCCATTCTTCTCAGCATCCTGATCCCCACCTACAGAGTCCAGAGCTTCAGCTAGTTCCTCGTCCCTGTAGCATACACACACACACACACACACACAGTCAGGAAGAGTCCACAAAATAATATTAAGCAATATTAGGCGACGTGACAGAACAAGTGTACTATAATGTGAAAGCATCTCAGTTTACATAGACAGCAATTCAATAACCATGCTGAAGAAAACCCTCATACTAGCACTTCATAACCATGCTGGAAATTATTACAGCAGTTGTGAGATGTTCGTTTTAGGAACACAGCTATTTTATTGCACTTTATCATTAAAGGATTTTAAAATAAGTAATCTTTTTGAATAACAATAACTTCAATTAAAACAAAATCAATAAGAAACTGAATCGTATACTGTAAAATATTTATTTATTTTTACAAAATACTTGTACATTCTACTTCTAGTGTTATCATTCTCGTGTTATTTGCAAAGATTTGTAACATTTATTATTTATATTTTTAAACATAGGAAATTCTGATTTTTGCAGTTTTTCTTGGGCAATATATAGATAAAGTATTGTATGTGCCCATTCATATAGTTAGATAATGTAATATATGAAAACATGATCCAGTTGTCCCACTTAACATAACCTTGCCATACTGTTTTTTGAAAATCAAATTAAAATTAACACGGTAAAACGTGCAGCCTAAAGTTATACACTATAGACATTCAGAAAGAATATCCCAGAGTGGTCAGAGAATTAGCAGACATTCAGAAAGCACCTCATCATAAAATGCTGGCATCGTGGCCTCACACTCACACCTGTTTATTAAACAGCACTTTTATTACAGAATGCAACAAATCTTATAAATACAAAAAAAACGACATGGTTAGCGATAGAGAACTAAACATGTGAGAGGAACATAACGAAGACAATAACTTAATAAATAATCTCACAGCAAGCGTTCATGAATCACTTAGCAATTAGTCTTAGGATCAGACGCTTCACCCCCACAGACCATCTGATAGATTATTACACTTACATTTAGGTACACTTTTCTGCCCACAGACTTCAGGATCTTAAAGGTTACTATTTGACTGGCTCTTAGTTCTCTGCTTACATGCGTTATCCAGCAGGGGGAAAAAAAGAAAAACTTTAAATGATGTGGCACAACAAGCTTTTAGGGGTTGTAGTCACTACTCACAAAACAGTCTCCTGAAGTGTAACGCCATTCCCAACTCTGAGCCTAATTCTTCCTACTGCATCATTTTCAAAAATACTAATGTATAGATTAAGGCGCTGTCTAAAAGTGAAGCTCCCGAAGTCTCTACTGATAGTTGTCCGAGGCTGGGTCTGCATTCAGAGCATTTACTTTATTTCAGTAGTTGGTTTCCGCTTTCATTTGTATCACCTGTCCTGTTAGTTTAATTATCCATTTAATGAGTTCATGTTCTGTCAAGCTTCCGCTTTCAGCATTTGCTCCACAAACATTTATTTACCTGCAAGTCTGTCTGCCTACCCGAGTTAGCGGGGTTTTTTTTATTCTGTTTGAGTCTGAGTAGTGGTCTATGAGCCTCTATTTTTCAGGTTTCAGTTTTGTCATTAATATTTTATTTCACTGCCCTTTTTCATGCAAGACAGCATTACATAAGAGCCTTATTGGGATTCCTGTGATGGGCACACAAACACCAGACAGGATACCAGACAACCATCCAAGCCATATTCTATGACTATGGTGCACCACGAGGAGCTCAGCTAAAAAGTTGCCAAGTGGCTGGGTAGGAACATACATTTTTAATAAAATTTTCATGACACAGCGAAGTACCAAATGGTTGACTGTATGTCAGTATCTGCCTTGCAAGCTTCTGGATGATTTGAACCTGTATATTTTTTTAAATCCACATTTAAGTGTGCAGCAACTCTTTAAGGATAATGAAGAAGTTTGGTCTGGCTGATCATGGTCTGCTTTCAATTAGCAGCAACAGATATTGTTCTCAAGTTTGCTGATAAGTGACAGGAAAAGGTCTGTGGTTAGTCATCCTCAGTCAGTCATATCAAATTCTAGTGAAGACTAGAAATCTGACTTGAGACCATGTAGAAACAGACACATGGGCATGATGTTAGAAAGGCTGACTCCCTGTGTTGTTACAGATAAGAAGGTGTAAGCAGGACCTGCGGATGGCAGGAGTTCTCTTCAGCGGATAAAGAGACAGTAAATGGGGTTAGTGGTGTTAAATGGCACCTAAACAGCTTAAGAGCAGATCAAGCTAAAAGGTCAAATGAAACTCCTGCAATCACTGCAGGATGCATAAAATTGAAGCAATGTGGCTTCAACCACAGCCCTCAATCACAACATATGATAAATGTGAGTCACTTAATATGAAATAATAAATAAATGTCTGATGTGCAGATGTGAATGTGACTACTGAGAGGAGCCTGAAGAAAACAGGCTAAAATGGTCAGAGATTACTGTGTGGGAGAAACCCCGGCGTCTCACGAAAAAGCCAACCATCAAACACAAAACGCTAATCTTTGGATCTTTTGGTTTCTGCTGCCAGGTCCTAAATTTCAGCACAGACGATGCATGACAATATCCAGCTGTCTGTTGAACTAGTTGAACACAAGTTTGTGTAAAGTCCGAATTCGTATGTTTAAAGTGAACTGTATACTTAGATGCAGTGTAATTTCATAGTAAAGCACAAAGTGAATGTAAATTAAAACTTTGTTGCAGAGAGTGCCATTTCACCAACACCAGCCAATCAGAAACATGATACAACAGTAGCCGCTGTCCCATTATCATGGCGAGGAGAGCCAGAGCTATATCAAGACTACCCATGGTTTATAGACTTAAGATTTAATCCAGGAGCCAAAAACCCAATTGCATTCTTATTATTACACAGACAGCCCAGTAACTTCCCCACCCACCCTGCCTAAGACCGCACAGCAGAATTGCTGCAAGACATCAACGCACCAAGTGGATATTTTTAACTTAATCTATTCATAATGTAACAGAGCAAGCAGTTAACAAACTAAAATAAAACTACAACAATTTTATACCACTACTTGTGCTTCATTTACACTAATATTGGATCCTGAGTAAAATTAAGCAACGACAAACATTCTGTTGTAACTACAAACTACTTGCTCTGTTAAGGCTCTTCTATACAATACATATAACACAATTTCCTCCGGGATCAATAAAGTATTCTGATTCTAATAAACAATGCCCTTTAAGTAACAAACTAAAGCACTTTTAAATGTAATCTTAATTTTTTATTTTATTTACTTTGATTTTGCTATGCGGTATTAATTCCACAAGGGAAATTATTGCCTCTGCATTTAACCCATCCAAAGTGAGCACACACACACACACGTAAACAGTGAGCACACACACACTCGGAGCGGTGGGCTGCCACACACATTGGGGCACCCGGCGAGCAGCTAGGGGTTAGGTGACTTGCTCAAGGGCACTTCAGCCATGAAGGTGGAGGAAGCAAAGGTGCTCACTCCCCCACCGCCATACATTTTTCCTGCAGGTTCGGGAATCATGGTGAAAGATAAAATAAATTAGGTTTCAAGTTGACACAAGCCACAATTATTGTTTGTTACATTAGTCTATGATCGCTTAGGTTTATACTATGTGCCATTACAAAAAGTGTATTATATCATCTTCATCCGCTTAATCCGGGGTCGGGTCGCGGGGCAGCAGCCTAAGCAGTGAGGTCCAGACGTCCCTTTTCCCAGCCACTTCCTCCAGCTCAGGCAGTCCCAGATCAGCCGAGAGACGTAGTCCCACCAGCGTGTTCTGGGTCGACCCCGGGGTCTCTTCCTGGTTGGACATGCCCGAAATTCCACACCAGGGAGACATTCGGGAGGCATTCTAATCAGATGCCCGAGCCACCTCAACTGGCTCCTCTCAACGCGGAGGAGCAGCGGTTCTACTCCGTGCTCTTCCTGGATGACAGAATTTCTCACCATCTCTAACGGAGAGACCTGCCACCCTGTGAAGGAAGCTCATTTCAGCCGCTTGTATTCACGATCTTGTTCTTTTGGTCACTACCCAAAGCTCGTAACCATAGGTGAGGGTAGGAACGTAAATCGACTGGCAAATTGAGAAATTAGCCTTCCAGCTCGGCTCCCTCTTCACCACGACGGACAGGTACAAGCTCCTTTTTACAGCAGAAGCTGCACCGATCGCCCTGTCAATCTCCCGCTCCATACTTCCCTTACTCGTGAACAAGACCCCGAGATACTTGAACTCCTCCACTTGGGGCAGGACCTCATTCCAGACCCGGAGAGTGCATTCCACCCTATTATATTATATTATATTATATTAAATAAACTTAAACAAAGTGGCTGTTTACGTTCAAACTAGGTTATGATCGAGAATAGCTTCTGCTGGTGCTACAGGAATTAAACAAACAAAATTAGTTATCTGAACCTTCTCCAAGTCTGTACTGTGGTGATGTCATCGCATATTTAGTGGGCAAAAAAGTAGAAGCGAGCATTGTGGACAGTCCTGAGATGTTGCTGCAGTGACAGGGTGATTTTTAGAAATAAGTTTGTAGCCTGTTATATTACACATTTTCACTAATTCCATTTCTCCGCAAAACTTCAAGAAAGACAAACTGAGATATGATTCATTCATTCATTCATTTTAAAAATTAAGCCGCTTAATCCTAATTAGGGTCGCGGGGAGGCTGGCACCCATCAAACTGAGATATCAGACCTACACAAACAATATAAATTATGCACATTTATACATAAACAGATGGAAAGACTATGGTTTAAAAGGAAAAAAAAAAATCGATCACATATAGCTGAATACATGCCGACAATCTCTGGGTTGAAATGATTTACCAACTGCCAAACAGCCGCTGGGCCAAACAAAACTCCCTGAACAAAGCGCCGCCTTCCCACACACCTTCTGGCTCTGTCACACACAAGCATACAGAATTCTCTCCTTCGGTTGTTCAAACAATGCCCATCACTCACAGTCCACACACTGGTCCCCCCCCCAAAAAAGCTACAACAAAACAGAACAATCCATAAAAAGATTCCGCAGGGTCTGCATTTCCTCTCGAGTCTGGAGAGCACGAGTGTGAACACACAGCAAGTGCACAGGGATCCAGTCAACTGAGGTTGTGCTGGTAATCCAGACAGAACTGAGCATGCTAATCAAATAACACTGGGTGTTTTAACAGACCTGTAGTCGTATAAATTAAATGACATCTTAGAAAATCTAAAAAAATCTCCCCTTTTTGGGGGTGGGGTGGGGGGTTCTCTAGCCCTTTAGATGGTTCAGTGAGCTGTTCTTAGCTAAATTGTTCTCATAACTGCATGTGAGAAACTACTACATAAGGTTCATATTTAGAAAACTGGAGTCGGTGAATAGTTTTTTTCCCCATTACTTTGCTTGATTCTGTTTTTCTCTTCAGGGTAATTGGTTCACTCCTGTGAAACACTAGGTGATCTCTTGATGACTGCTGATATAGACTGATGTCTGGGTCAAAACAGGTTCCTCATTTAAACCTGAGGTTCTCTCAGCACTCCATGTAGTGTTAAATACAATACTTTGATAAACGTTAGTAGCATTATGGTATCTGAGGTACTAATGGGCCTTTTAAGTGATTTAAAGTATGTCATTGGCTCTAATGTACGACTGTTGTACCCTACATTATATGGCCAAAAGTATGTGGACAACAGAAAACACACACATCCACATACAGACTGTTACTACACATTTGGAAGCACACAGTTGTACTAAACGTATTTGTATGCTGTAGCATTACAATTTCCCTTCCCTGTAACTAAGAGACCAAAAGCTATTCCAACATAGCAATGCTCCTATACCAAAGTGAGCTTGTGTTCTATCAAGAATCCTGATCTCAATCCCATTGAACACATTTGGGATGAACTGGAATGCTGACCGTGCCCTAGGCCTCCTTCCCTGACATCACTGATATTGCTGTGGCAAAATGAGCACAAATCCCAATGCAATTCGCAATTCAAATTATTACAACAGAAAAAAGAGACTAAATCTGGAATAGGATGATCAAAAAGCCTATAAGGGTTACAGTCATGTGTCCACTAATCCATTGACTCGCACAAAATTAAACAGCCAGATAGGCCTCAGACAGTCAGGAAGTGTAATCATTCACAAAGCCAAAATAGAAACTAAGATTTTTTTTAGAAGAATATGAATGAGCCGTGTGCTCATCCAGTGCTTCCTGACTGTGACTGCAGCAGTAATGCAATTTAATTTTAGTTAACTGTACAGTGTTTTTATTTACAGACACTGTCACAAAGCAGCATACAAAAATAAACGTAGATTGATGTAGATGCCAAAGGATTCAGTGGCAAGGAAAACCTCCGTGAGAAACCATCCTTTAATGTCTGATACCAGATTGCACATCATTTCTCCCCCACAGCAGTATAAGATAAAATCAGAGAGTACTAAGGGAATTGAAAGCGTGTTCATTATGAGAATCATAGTCTGTGATTAAAGTAGCAGTTCTTACATAACAGTCTACACCAGCGGTGTCATACTCATTTTCACTGAGGGCCACATGACTAAAATTCGAGGTTATCGAGGGCCAAATAATCACTCAACATCTATTCAAAAAGGGCAACCATGAAACCTACATAGCCATATTATTTGTTTACGCATTCGTCCTCTTTTCCTTTATTCGCTTCCCTTTTCTGACGAAGCCTGATGGTGACAAGTTTGTTTGCAATCTTTCCTGAGTCATGAATGGCTAGCTGTTTACTTGGAAAAAGGTTGGCTTCATCAAGTGGATGGATGATGAATTACATTTCATGGTAACAGTTGATGCAAAGGCTGCACGATAAACATAGTTTAATAAGTTGGAGGGCTGGATTTGGCCCATGGGCCTCGAGTTTGACACCTGTGGTTTACACTGATCGGAGTGATCTTACCTACTAAAAAAAATTACAGTTTGGGCATAAAGTATTTTTGGCAAGGGTATTCCTTCTCACTCATACACACTGTGTTACAACGTTAATAAAAGGTAGAAGTAATGAATACTGTCCTGTCATGAAGACCTATTGAAATATAAAATAGATAAGTACAGTAAAGCGTACATTAGAGTGCAGCCAGAGTGAAAATACTCACAGAACAGCCACAGCTGCTGTTATAACACATTATAACATGATGAGTACAGAAAGGCCATCTGTAAAAATCTGAATGCTAGGAGAAATTCCTTCTAAAAAATAGAAAATATTTTATATACACTAAACGTGTAAAGACTGAGCTATACTTTGTAGCTTGATGCATTTGTCTCTTTTTTCCCTTCATATAGTTGAATATCAAATGGAATGCAATCTACAGTGTACAGCCAATGGCATGTGAACACCTGACCATCACACCCTTATATATGTTCTCTGAACCGTTTGAATCCAATGTTTGAATCCAAAGCCTGCATTTATACAGCATAGCAACAAGAAATAGCCTTAGCGCAGGTCCGTCGCAGGCTACAGTACATTTTATATATATTCCACTGTGTTAGTTTTGTTCAAAATGGATTTCATCCTCCACTTGGTTTAAAAATTCATCTTTGGAGACTGGGTCACAAATGGACATCGCTAAGTTAAAAGGTATACAACCAAAACAATTTATGTCAAACCACTTGCAGAGGGGGTCTGGGACATACTTGACCATGTATCTTTTGTAGCAGGGTTGATGACATGACATGCATATTTTTGAGTCCGAGTCCACTATTTCCTTTTAAAATAATTTAATCTTTTCATGAC
>JBCNYH010000006.1:12368612-12382305 GCA_039654325.1 Tandanus tandanus | reverse complement strand
TTTAAAGCTGTTGAGATAATTGAAAAACTTTTGTCCAGCAATTTACATTTACTTAATGTCAGGGTGGTGCAACCATATACAATGGGCTTTTATTTTGAAGTGAAGAGACAATAGCTGTAAAAAGGAAGATGCATCAGCCAGAGGACCCCCAAGGGACCCTTGGGACATTGACCCTTGGCATTACATCTATACTGAAAAAACTTTTTAAAAATACCTTTTTAGAAGCTTTATTCGTCATTGACCCAGCATATAAACAAATGTGTCCCGATAAGTCTTGGACTAAGTGAGTAATATGAAAATAAGCAATAGGATTTGGTGGTTGTTTTGGTGACGGTGCACCACATTTGAATTGGCCAGCACTCTTTTGCAAGTTGCAAATGACTGGCCTGCCAGGCTGCCAATCTCAACAACTGGAAGAGCTCTTTTACTTTCCAGCAACAGTAATATAGGCAATTGGACAGTACAGAGAGGCATGATAGACACCAGTGTATACAGCACATGGGATGCGAGGAATGAGATTGTTCTGCCTGCTGTCAGTCATAAACCATTTACCCAAGTCTTTGTAGTCATAAGTCATGTGACGCAGCCTGAGCAGCAATATGAAAGATTGAGTGGGTGCCTGACTTCACGAGTCTCAACAACGTATGTCAGCTTTCACACTCTCTGATTAGTCACGGTGACGTGATGGGTGTTAAGGTGTGCTCACACGATACCGATCATGATCCCGAGTTCCCCCGATCATACTGCAATGTTAGAGCTAAAGAAATCTGAGAACAACCGGTAAACATTTTAGAATTTCAGGGAAAACTTTAGGGAAGAGTGAAATATTTTGGGAGTGTCAAAAAATTTGGTGTACTTTTTTGTGTTCGAATTACATCGGTACATATCGGGACAAAATCGGCTGAAACATCGGAACATGATCGGCTCAAATCGGTATCGGGATCGGTATCGTGTGGAAAAGAGTCCCCTTAACCAAAACCCTACTTAGGCAGATCTAAACTCAAATCATGCATTTCTGAGAATGGGATTTTTTTATCTATGAACCAAACAGACATTAAATAATATTTAAAATAAAGAGGTTGCTGTTGTTTTTAAGCATCTATTACAGGTGGCGGTATGATGAAGTGATTTTCTGCTGAGGTGTGTACAACTATTAACCACTCCTTGAGAGAGAGAAAAAAAATGATCACAAACACAACACGTGACACTGAAACAGACTGTTCTGCTAATTTATAAGGCTGGCATTTAGCACACGTCACTTGACAACATTCCAACCATTCATAATAATAAAAAAAAAAGAGAAATGCACAACTCATCCCCAAGTTAAAATTTCAGCTTTAAAGAGACAGTACACAAAAATCATAGATGACGATCTCTCATTTGCTTAAGCCTTAAAACATTCAAGACCATGGTGCTGAAAATCAAATCCAGTGTGTAATAATAATAATAATAATAATAATAATAATGTATTGTTGAGAAAGTATGTTCTAAAATATCCTCCAGTTAGAATAAAGATGATACTATGTAATTAGAAAATATTTCCCGTGTTGTTATGCATTCAGACAGTCTCTCCGAATCTTCCAAGAGCGATCTCCTGGGTTCGTATTCAGCAGAACAGGAAAAGGAAACGATGAGTCTACGGGCTAAGGTGCAGAGAGCAGCACTTCCTCCAGCTCAGCCAACAAAAAATACTGATTTGCAGATCTCAGCTATGCACTGATCTTATACTTACAATAACCAGGAAAAAATAACACTAAAGAATCTGCCTGTTCTTCATTCATGGCCACATGTCTATCATAGGTGGGGCCCCTGATTGAGTCAAACAAAAACTTGCAGTCTGTGAATAAGAGTGAACAGGGAAATGAAAGTGTTTATGATCATAATCCTCATCTTGCAAAAGTTCCTCATGTAGCACGTCGTAACTTGTGTTCAGGACAAAAAAGTCTGCAGCCAGTTTCAGATATGAGCTGTGGTCCTCACATCATCCATACACATACTGGATTCTAGCCAGCATCTTTAGGTTCTCTCAATACTGTCAGCTGAAGGTGCCAAAAGCAAAGTTAACCAAAATGACCGTTTGCTGTTACACTATAGTTTAGAATTAAATTAGTTTAATTCAGCAGCACCTGATGGGATTTTAAAGCTTTCACATCAAAACAGACATCAAATGAAAACTTTTCTTTAGCTAAGGTCATAATAAAGTAATTAATAGGAGCTTTTTCATCCTTTTTCTGGCTGGTGAATTTACATATCCTCCAGGCAATACACATCTCTCCGAATCTTCCAAGAGCGAACATAATAGCACAGGTAGTCAATGTTCCTGCATTCTGTCCTTTTTTGTTCAACTTTACTTTGAAATGCACATTTAAGAGTTTGCTCTTGCACACGCCCTTAAAGTAACCGGCAGCTCGTGAGAGTGATGTAAGTGTAAAGGCCTTTATACACAGGATACAACCCAAAAATGAAAGGAAAAAAACTGTGTGCGCAGCGATCGCATACAGCGTAAATGAGTTAGAGCTACAGCCAACACCGCCCCTAATATGAACATTATCTCCTCTCATATATCACTGTAGTAGTTTGTTTTTATTAGATCTACTATAAGAAATCAGCTGTACACTAGAGAAAGTAAAGACATAAAGGAGAGACAACTCAGCGTCAGTGGTTATAACATTCATGACATCTCTGCTAAGATGGCTAAAAAAAAAATTTCCCGGTTTCTCATCAGCACACGCACCAAGATATTGGCACCGCATCATCTTTTTTTTTTTTTTTCTTAAACCATGCTCAAAGCCTTGGAAAACGCCTCAGACAAGGTAAAAACGACACAGAACACGATTCCGTGCAAGATGCTGTGATTGTGGTTCTGAAACTGGATCAGACTTTAATACATGTTAAATGTACAGGTACATGTAAAAGACTGGTCATCTAGGGTGGACTGTATAGCTTCAATCACTTTACCTACATCTAGCTTTAAAAGCTCTTGGGCTTCGACAGTTACCTTATTTCTCTGTATAAAAAATAAATAAATAAATAACCATGTGCCGCATTTAGGTTTTCAAAAAAGTTGACCGAGATCGGTGAAATCTGGTTAAGGCCTGATGAGAAAACGGGATTTTTTTAAAATCAGGCCTTAACAGGATTTCACCAATCTCGGTTATTTCTCTGTCCACTATTTATACAATACTAATCTTAGCTAACACCCAAACCAATCTCATCGGATATCCCATTTCACAATAGCAAAGCAAACATCTGCAGGCATCCGTTAGTAAATACTGCAATAGCAACAGGGTTCAAAATAATTTGTGTTTAACATGCCGGTACACATTTTCACTACACAAATATATGCAGTTTAGTCCACAAATCTGATAAGATGTTGCACTATTTTAGGCTAGTACCAGCACTATAATCACACAACTGATGGGTGAGTACATCCCTATATGGGCTGCGTCATCTTAAAATTAATCCAGTGTAGCAACAGATCATTCGGAGATTATAACTATTTGCCAAAAAACAACCCACATAATTTCACCCAGAAAAAAAAACATTATTTAATCTATAATATATCCATCACCACAATACTCTAAATCAAGCTATAAATATGACTTTGTAGGACAAATAAATGCCAAAGATAATCAACTATAGATTTAGAATATCCCATAAAGCAGCTTCTCATTTTTTGACCAAGTGGTTGAATTTTTTGGTGACGCCCCATACGCGTGGAGTAAAACAGTATCAGCCAATACGGTCATTAATGCACGAGTGTAGTGTTGACTTTAGATATTTTGTGTGTAAATTATCTTTACCCTTCCTGATAACAGTGTAGGGAAAATACATGTGGAAGCATTTATTTTGTATTAATATTTTACATTCTGTAGCAATATTTCTGCCATATTTGCACTGCTGATGTATGAGGGACCAAACATTAAAAAAACAGTCTATTAAATACAGCAAAATATATTTCAAAATAAATGTACAGTTTTTTAATTATAAAACGTGAGAAATGCTGATTTTGAAAATTATTTTAAAAATCAATTTTACCCTATTAATCTCTGCATTTAATTTTTTTTTTTTTTTTTTTTTTTTTTTACATTTCTGTCCCCTTTTTCCATCATGTCTCTCCCATCCACATTTCTGCCTTGTCTTTTTTTCCAGAGAGAAAAATTGATACAGGTACCAGGTGCTACTCACAGTGAGATGCTAATAACCCGAAAGTTTTAAAAATCCAAGAAACCTGCACTAGTGTGGTTCTTGTGAAGGACCAGCCTGATGTTGATCAACTAAAGCACACATAAAACAGAGCACTGATGAGGCAGAAATGCATACAGACATATAAAAAAAAAGGACAGACAGAAATAGTGAATAGGAGAGAGAAATTAACCTGTTTGTGGAAATACATCAAAATAAACGTAAAGGAAAAATACTAATTATATTTTATTGTGTCACATATTATTATTAATAAATGTGTATATTTAGTTATTTATTATTTGTTAAGCAAGGTTTTGTTTGTGTGTACACACATATACACATTCATACGTGTGTGTGTGTGTGTTGTATTATGAGAGAATATGTCTCTCCTCGCACACGCTGTAATAAAGCAGTTTTGAGAATGAAAATAAAAGCGACAGTAAAAGTCAGGACTTTAATCAGGAGAGATAAAACACAAGACCTTTGCCTGGTGGTTTTTCTCATTGTCCAAACACATCCCACTTTCACACACAAACTTAATACATTTACATTTATGGAACTTGGCAGATGCCCAATAAATCCTTACATTTTAATACACCTGAGAACCTGAGGGTTGAGGGCCGTTCAAGGGCCCATCAGAGGCAGCTGGTGATCCTGGGGCTTGAACCCCTGACCTTTGGATAAGTAACCCAGAGTCACCACAGCCCTTGAACTAATAACACACATAGCAGAGGCGGCACCCGGACATATTTAATATCTGATAATTAAATCAAACACACCTCTGATTGTTAAAGCAATAATAATTACATCTGTGTTAACGTCCCAGACAAATACACCTGAAACATCTGCCGATTACTTTCAACAGCACCACAGACCTTACTGGCTTTACAGCTATAAAAATCCAACGTTAATTTAAGTGAATCTAGCAGTAAATGTGACTAGTATTGAATACCTACACGCCAAAATACTATTGTTCGATATATAATGTATGTAACAGCCCTGTGAGTTACTCAAGCCTCTAACAATACAACGGCTCCATCCTCAATGACCTACTAAACCCTCTATATGTGCCCTACTCAAATCATAACACCGCGCTGGTTCGTACCCTTCGTAGTGCACTACATGTTCACTACAGAGCCGTTTAGTATCCGAGCGCGAGCTCTTCGAAAAAGCCAGGCAGGCAGGTTAGCACTATACGTTCAGTCCAGCGCAGTCTGTCGACAGGATCTTAAACAAACCAATAATCTTCACATATATCGTCGGCAATATAATTACGCGTTGGCTTTTCTTTCTTTGGTGAAAATTAACACACAGTCGCTCTCTTACCAGCTGCTTTGATGCACTTCCTCTACAGCGTCCGCCATTGCTGTGGTGACGTCCACGTCACACCGAGCCGTAAAGTAGCACCGCGTTGTCGTAATGATCACAACCGAACGGTTTCTTCTGACAGCAGCTACAACTATTTAGCACCTTACAGAAATAACGTCATAACAATATGTAATAATGAACTTTTCTCTTCCCACGCACCATATATGAAGTAACTGAAGTGTTCACAGGTAATAAATGGACAGGTTATAAGTAAAGTAAGACACTGTTTATAGAGAAACAGGATATTTTGGGAATTCTTTAGCTGGCCAAGCAAACCTATAGGACGTGATTGTGCTTATAATACTGATAAACATTTATTTAAAATGTCGTTTCCCTGGAAACTCTGCACTCTGGGTATTCTCTAAATCAGATACCAGTGCAAAGTTCAATGTTTAAAACTAAATATAACTGCAAGCAGTGATTCCCAGGGTCGAAACAAAAAAGCCAAATGAAGAGCACAGGCGGTGATGGAGAGCAACAGGAGTGATGAAGAGGAGTGATGATGAAGAAATATGAGGGTGGTACAAGATATGTATGAGGACAATGTGACAGCAGTCCAAGCAGAGACCAATGAAGAGCACAGGTGGTGATGAAGAAGAGGAGTGACGGTGATGACGCGTCCCAAAGTAAATCTGTGAAGAGGAAGTGAAGATGTGAAAGAGAAATGTCATCATAAGGAAGTTGTGATGTTACAAAGGAGTGGAGAGACAAAAAGGAAGAGGAGTGTTAAAAAGGGAAGAGAGAATGAGGAGAGAACAGGGGTGTTGAAAAGGAACATGATGAAGAGTATGAGTGGTGATGAAGAGGAAGTGATGAAGAGTTAAAGAGGAAGATGATGAAGACTGAGTGGCGATAAAGAAGAGTGATGAGATCATGAAGAGAACTGTTGATAAGGTAAAAGTGATGTCAGATATGATGTGACAAAGAAGTGATGACACCGAAAGAGACTAATAAAGAGCACAGGCAGTGATGAAGAGGAGTGATGATGAAGGAATATGAGGGTGGTACAAGATATGTATGAGGACAATGTGACAGCAGTCCAAGCAGAGACCAATGAAGAGCACAGGTGGTGATGAAGAAGAGGAGTGATGACGAAGAGGTGTAATGGTGATGAAGTGTCCCAAAGTAAATCTGTGAAGAGAAAGTGAAGAGGCAGTGATGAAAAGGTGTAATGGAGAGGAAGAGGAGACGATGAAGAGAATGAGTGGGGATGAAGAGGACTTTTTTACCTTACAATCACAGCAATTACAAGAGGTATGCTTGATGCTTGTAAGCTGATGCTTGAGCCGCTAAATAATTGCATCCAAATTAGCAATTTCTAGCGGAAACATGATCCATAATTTCAGTATTTGTTTATATTACATCAGGATTACACAGATTACCAACATTGCCACTTAACATCTGTTTCCTGCCTCAATGAGCACAATTTGTGTATAGTTGTGTTTTTCATGTAGGGCTTCATGTTTTGTGAACAGTACCCTAATGTACCCATTTAAAGACTAGAGCTAAAACAGGAGTTGCTCAAATGATTCGCAAACATTGCAAGTCTGGAATCATTGTTTCTATACTTTTGGCATGTGTGGCAGTTTAATGCCACTAGGCTCATCACAGAGCAAGCAAATTCAACACCACAAGCAACACTGCCAAGTCTTACATGCAGAGTTATCGTTAATATTTCCTTTTTTGTGAATGCAAACTTCCTGCTAAGACTATGTACTCTCTAATCCCCAAAAACATCAACAAAGAACTGAAATTTAAGGAACACCATACAGCATTTTGACTTGCTGTCCCAAGCTCTTGAACACTTTAAAATGCGCACTACAGCAGAGAGATGTTTATCATGGAGTTTTTCTTTGGTTGAATGTGGAATGTCAAGCTCCTTAAATTTTTTAACAACCTAATCAAAGTCACAAACATTAACAGTAAGGACTCCACATTGATTGAATTGCTTTAAAAGATCAACAATTTTAGAATCGAAGAGTAGTAGAATATTTTCTTGCATCTCTTTTACTCTTTAACATGAGACATCAACTATAAATTGCACTAAAATGGTAAATAAACAAGACATTCACATTTTACAGGTCTAAGGTAATTCGGGAAAGCCCTTCAGATGCTGCTTCTCAACCAGTGTGAGAAAGGATGAAGAGTTCAGTAATCTGTACATCAGTGAGGATTTTAACAAAGAAATCAACACACAAGTGACCAGACACATTGCTATGCATAGTAAAAAAAAAAAAAATCCAGTAGACCAGAGAGCAGGAATTTATTTTTCAAAAAAAAGAAAAAAAAAGAAAGAAAGAAAGAAAGAAACTGGATGAAATGTTGATTTCATGAATAAGCAGCAAAATGGGGGAATGTACATCATTGTCTTTGACACTGTTACATTGCAAAAAATTGACAAATTTCTGAATGCAATATTTTAGTACACTGATTTAGGTTAGATTGAAGACTTTTTCGATTGGTTGCACTGGTGTGGTGTAAATATAGCAGTTTGATTTTATTTTCTCCTGACGAAACAATGTACATCACATCTACTGAAACAAGCTGATCTTTTCAGACACGCCATTCAATAAACCAACTAACTGGACGGTATTATTACTGCAAAAGAGCCTTAATATTTATTTATAGAGAAATTACACTCATGCTGTACAGAATATAAAAAGAAAAAAGGCAATCTCTAAAAAAAAAAATCAGGATGTATATGGGAAAAAAATAATTGCTGTATGGCCCAAATTCTTCCCCATGAAATATAAACACAATGCATCAATAACAGTGATGACACACTAAGTGATAGACCTGTTAAACTTGGCATTTACAACTTAATTGAAACACTGCATCCTGCACTTCCCATAAAACAATAATGTACATATGAGTCCTATAATGTGGCCATTGCCAATCTGTGAATAACACAAAAAAAAATGTAGTATACTAACAAGCAAAGAGCTTAGAAAACAATTTCTCCAAGTGTGCACACAGATTTCCATGGATAATGTTAGTGACGATTCTATTTAAAAGGGAAAAAACCCCACCTCTAAGCTTTTTAGGGGAATTTGCATTTACTTATGATTTTTAACAGTTTAATATTATTTATCATTCATTCATTTTCTAAGCCGCTAATTAGGATCACTGGGAGGCTGGCGCCTATTTCAGCCGACACCCTGAACAGCTAGTTTGATGTTATGATACTTCAAAATTATTTAGGGATTTCCAAAGGGTGCATATGATGCTAAGTGCAGTGTTGTGTGCATGCTTTAAGAACTGTGGTATTAGTCTCCATCACAAGTGCCAGGCAGCTGAGAGCTGATTTCTCTTTCTCCCCCATCCCTTGCTCACTCCTCTTGGATTCCTTCAGCTTTGTCACCCTAATCCCACTGGGTAAACAATCACATGACCTCAGAGCAGACTTTGCCCTTCTCTCTCATGATAATGGATTAAACACCTTACTCAAAAATGAAATAACTCAAACGTTTGTGGATATGAGACGTGTACTCAGGCTCAGCAGTAGACATGGGATTGGTGGTGGAGGGTTACAATGTTGGGGGCTTGAGCCCGTACTTCCTAGCCACCTCGGTCTGAGCGTAGGCAGCATCACAGAGTGAGTATAGATGGGCCATCTCCATCTCAGACTTAGCAAGGTTAATGGCCTTGTTGAACATATCTATGGCCTTGTCGAGGTTGCCTCTGTGGGGGGGGGGAAACAAAGCCAAATTTAGTCTATTCCACAGCTGTCGAAATGTCTTTTTATGAATAAGACAATACAATATTTTCAATATACTAGATCTTTAATAACAGACCTCTGGACTTCAATTGTTCCCATCGTTTCATAGGCAAAGTCGCATTTATTGTCAATCTCAATGGCTTTGCTAATAAGATCCAAGCCCATGTCGAGATCCTGCTTCCACTGGAGCTGAAGCAGCCTGATACACACAAAAGATTTTTTTTTAAACAGAAAAAGAGATCTAGACATAGATATATTCAAGTGCTACAAGTGCCTGATTGTGCATGTAGGCCACAAAGCCTTCGTCAGCAACTATATACAATATTTACTTTTTTCCTAAACTGGACAAAAGTATATCCTAGCTTTATTAAGGCATCGCCTGATCTTCTTAAGACATGTCTCTCATCTTAAAACTCCCAGGCTATCTGTTAATTTTGTTATACCGTGAATATAAAAGGTCTACACACCTCTGTTAATATGCCAGGTTTTTATAAAGAAATTAGATCAATATAGATAATTTTAGAAATTTCTACACCTTTAATTTGACCTATTATCTGTACAGTTCAAACATGGGTGAAGACTGGCAAGTCAAGATGTGCCATGCTGTTAGACTCCTACCCAAAAGGAATGAATACTGTCATGTAATCAAAAGGTGCTTCAATAGTACTCAAAGCATTAGATTAAGGGTGTACATATTCATACAACCAGGTTATTTTAAGCTGGGTTTTTTTCTTTTACATTGTTTTTCAGTTGAACTGTACAGGTTATAGGTCACATTAAAGATGGAAAAATATGAAAAGAAAGCATTGTAGTACTTCTTACCGAACCAACAACAAATTTAAATGATTTTTATATTAAGTTTATCTAGTAGTGCACTAGATAGGGTACAGCAGCTATTACTTTGCACATTATGTAGTGCACTTGATTGGGAGCAAGGAGTCATTTTGTGTTTGACCATTAAAACAAATATTCCATTCACTACACCGAGCAGCGTGTTCTCGTCAGGCGATTACCTTCATTTTACAAAGACTTACTAAGACTTTTTATAAAATCAGAGTCAGGGAACGGATGCTTTTAAATGCTGCTGCTGCTGCTGGCAGCATGAGGGAACTTTAATTCCACCTGTTGATTATTAAAGCGCAAGCCTTATTATAATCACTTCAGGACAAAAATATGCACAGTAAAGTTTCTCAATGCAGATGCTTGAGAAACTTTATTTCTCAATAAATTTTATTCCTCATTTGTTGACATCCTTAAGCATGACACTGACGTGGACTCCAGTCGCGAGTCGATGGCACAGATGGTGCATCAAATTGCACAGGAGGAGCTCGCCTTTGCTCGGCTGTGGCCAACATAGTAGTAGTAGTAGTATTAATGCAAATGACACATAAGGACTGACACTAAGTTCAATCAGACTTTTTCATTTGGCCTTTTAGCTTATCCAAGTGACTGAAGAGTTCATTACCTTTAAGCAAATACCCCAAGATGCCATCTAATGTTATTTCCTTTTAATGCAATATGAATATACCATTACATTTCCACTACAAACGAGAAATTTGGTAATCATGGATGTTGTTCAAACAAGGTACAGAATGATTAGGTTGGGAAATTCTAGAGTTTTCCTTTTAGAAATAAAAGAACCAAGTGCTCCACTAGCAGTCATGAAGCCATGTGGTTGAACACTAACCCTTTATGGACATAGGTTGTGGCATTGTCAGGCTCCAGTTCAATACATTTGTCATACATCTCATCCGCCTTCCCAAACTGCTGCTGGTCAGTCAGTGCCTACCTCGACAGAGAAGGAGAAAAAGTTATTAACAAAAATAATATCATGAAAAATAATTATGATGTGTCAGAACAGAGCTGTAGAGAACAGTAACGTCCATACCTGTGCATAAAGAGCGTAGCCTTCTGCACACTTTGGAAATCTTTTGATGACATCCTCAAAGCCATCCATGGCTGTCTGCACTTGAGACGGGCTGTTTCCTGTGTACGCCTGTCTATACTAAAGCACGGAGATGGAAGAAATAATTTTATACCCACAAGAAACATATGCAACAAAATAACAATAACAGACAACACAACAATATTTAGTAATTTCTCTATCTTTCTCTTTCTCTACTGGGGGGTTGAGCAGCATCTTTCCTTCCTCCATGGCTTGAGCAAGGCACTTCACCCCCAACTGCTCTCCGGGCACCCCCAGTGTGTGTGGCAGCCCACTGCTCTGTGTGTGTGTGCTCACTGTTTACGTGTGTGTGTGTGTGCTCACTTTGGATGGGTTAAATGCAGAGGCAATAATTTGCCTTTCGGGATTAATACAGTATAGCAAAAAAAACAAAAACCCTTTCATCTCTCACTACATTTTAAGAAGAGCTGTTAATTTTTCATGTAGTTGCGGAAGCCTTTACCTTTGTAAACAAGTTACTTATATACTTCTGATACTACTTCTAACATGTTACTATTCATACAACTTTCTTATGATAGTAGGTGAGTCTGTTGGGCTTTTTTCACCCAAGCCAAGAGTTTTACACCTTAGAGTCAGAGTTTATCCTGGTTTCTGAAGCGGCTAGAAGTTCAGCTCCTCCTGGATGGGACGCTAGTCCATCGCAGGTTACCTTCCCAGTATTTATACTGGTACCCATTTACACTGCTGGGTGGACAGAGGCACTTGCTCAGGGGTCTTAGCACAGTGGGGGTCTAAAGGATTAAGGATTTGAACCCACAACCTCTTGATCATGAGCCCAGCACCCTCACCACTACCGCACTAGCCAAGGACCACTGGCCACAATAGCAATAGCATTGACATAAAATCCTGACAGTAAAAGAGATTTAATTCTAAGACACATCTTCCCAAGAAACAACAACTGGATCTATTCAAAAACATTATTAGCTTTCATTATAATTTCATAATCAATATATTCTTTTATTTTTTAAACCACCGACTTGTTTATTCTAAATAGTGAATTGACGCCATGAAGCCCTGATAATATTACACTGTTTTATAACTTTTTTTTTTTTTTTACACAAACACCTCTTATAATCAAACCACTGATTGTGATTTTATGATCCTTGTCCATAAAGGTTTGTCCTTGAAAGCAGATCCAATATTTTACACTATTTGTCATTCTTTAAGCAATATATAATGTACAAACATTTATTACTTAGCACAAACAATATTTATACCAAAAATCAACCATCTTTTAACAGATTAGTTTGAGAGCATCTTACAATGCCAAGGTTTAATTAACTGATTTTGAGGGCATGCTCTCTGAACAGAAAGTATCTCTGTATCTTATCACTCAGATGAATGCTCATGAGCGCCCCCTGTCGCAACTCACCAGAGCAAAGCACTTCTGTGCCTGTGCCAGTGCAGAGTCAGGCCTGAGCAGAATACACTCATCAAAATCTGCCACTGCTTCCTCGACCTGGTCCAGCAGGATCTTCAGCTGAGAGATGACAAGTGAGTTAAAAGTCGATACATTTAAACAGTGGAAGCATTGCTAAATATGTCACAGTACACTTCACCTTCGATTTCCCGGACTATTAGTGGGATAGGCAGTCCGGGAACCTCAAAAGTCTGGCAATCTCTAATGTCCGGGGTCCCTGCTCTTTCCCAGACATTTACCATAATCTGTCCGGCAATGGCCATTATTCAGCAGCAGTACCGGACTTTTACACACTTATCCAACACTCAATACACAATATTGGGTTTCCACAAACTTAAGGAGCGAATCAGCACATTCTTTTATCACATTCATTTTAAATGTGGGTTTTGGCTCGCCATCACTGTCCACACTTTCACTTAGTTCTCCCGTCACTGATGCCACTATCTGTACATCGGACATTATTCTGTGCCCCTCTGCTGCTGCATTTTCGTCCATCCACTCGGAAGGGAACGGGCCGGACAGGAGAGAAGTTGGAAAATCATGACCGACCCGGACTTCCATCATCGATTCCCGGACATGTCTGAGCATTTTTCCGGCAATACCAAATAATGTCCGGCGCTGGATTTTGTACGGGAAATCCAAAATCCGGGAAATAGGGGTACGGGAAATCAGGGGGAAGTGCACAAGCAAGCAATCTTATTCTAAAAGATAATTAGCCTTATTATAATTGATTCTAAATCAAAGTGCGCAAGTTGGTTCTGCTAATATGACAGAACATTAATTTATCCATTAAATGGCCAAGAAAACCTTGAAATAAATGTTTAAAAAAAGACACGGACAAAATAAAGCACAGCTCTTATATAGCCGGATGACATGTAAGCACTGGTTGGGATTACCGTGACTATTCCATGTAGGGATGTGAATCGAACAACAACTCACGATTCAATTCGATTCCGAATTGACGAATCGATTCAGAATCGATTCTTGATTCAAACCGATGTATGATTCATAACCATTACAAACAAAGGGAGCCAAT
>JBCNYH010000006.1:12339008-12368512 GCA_039654325.1 Tandanus tandanus | reverse complement strand
GGTTCTTTTACATGCCTCTCACCACAGAGAGTGAGAGACATGGCCGGCATTTGATAACCCAGTTAGCTGCACTGGGGCACTCTCGTACCTCACAGCTGTCATTACATCTACTGGCAGTAACAACTTTTCGCTGTTCAACTTTTACTTCCACTACAATCTACGGTAACTTCTGGTAGGCCATGTATGCCTCAAGGATGCCTTAATGGTTGCAACAGTCGAAGTGATCTGGCGATTGGCCGTCAATAATTTTCAACATGACCAAACTTCCATGAATGGAAGCCATGTCATCCCAGTTCTCAAAGTAGCTCCCCAACTCTCATGTATTTCGATGCAAATTCACAGACCCCTAAGAAAAAAAAACTGTCTACTGCAAAGTAATTCTGGCTATGTGAAACCGAGGCTTAACCCACTATTGCAGTCCAGGTAACCACTCCTACAATAAAATAATCTTATACCATATGCATTATTTTAATGTAAAAGGGCTCACTTATAATTTGCTTCTAAGTATACAAAAAAAAAAAAAAAAAAACACGCAGGTTAGAAAGGGAAAGGATGCCAAAAGATGTATGAGACATATACCTGTCCCCTGTGGTGATAGACATCTGCATTCCGAGGATCTATTTCGGCTGCCATGTTGAAGTCTTGGGTGGAGAGCTGAGGCTGCTGCTGCTGCATGTACATGCTGCCACGTTTTATCAGAGCATTTCCTCGCAACTGCACAGAACACCCCTTTCAGAAAACACTTCAATCTCTTCAAAACACTGCACAGAACACATGAGAATCCAAAATGCTTGCAGTACCTTGACATTGGCATCCTGCATGTTGATGACTCGGTCCAGGTCAGGCTGGGCGGCTGAGGCATTGCCAATGAGCAGGTAGAACGTGGCTCGTAGCAGCAGCGCTTCAGCAGTGTGTCTGCCCTTCGATTCAATCTCCTTAGTGCACTCACTGATGATCTTATCATAGTTCTCCTCTTCCATATACTGCTTGGCCTTCAGATACCCTGAGCTGAATGAAAAGATGATATCCAACATTGTTTTTATTACCATGCCCAAAAACCCTTACTAAAAAAACATTGCGTTTGTAGAGGTGCTTGGATCCAATACTGATATTGATCTGAAATGTTGGACTGGTATCAGATTGTATTTGCCCCATTTTCCATCCTTGTGCGGGAACATATCCTAATCCCAGCTCCATCACACCTGTGAGATTTCAGGTAATTAAGTAACAAATGTTCAGAAAGTCATCTTAGCAAATGTGAGGGTGCAAGTATGGGACCAGTATATCAGGTATCAGCCAGGAATCAGGCGTTGTATTATATATGGAAAACGCCTCACTAATTTATTAGCATAACTAAAAGGCTTTTTGAAAGGTTTCCAATTAATTATGTATACCCAGCTCTGATATCAACTATCAGTATCAGTATTAGGGAGCATACCGACCTAAAATTCTGGACCAGCATCTCTTTAGATTTGCTATTTTAACCATCTGATCCGATCACACATTTTATATTATGATGGTGCTATGCATCAAGGAGCTGCTATGCATCGAGTAAAACTGGAGATATGCAAAGAAAGGTATTTCACTCTATTATACTGTATTGTAATAAAAGCTATTTTCTTCCACAGTATACCATCATGTAAAAACACTGCAGAGATGATTCAGTTACTGTGGAGATGATGTCAGGAGTAGATAAGTGCTAGGTAAAATTGGGCACACACTATTTGTTTTCTTTCATTTCTGTTCTTTTCTGCTTTCTGTAAACAAACGCTTAGCTGTATAAATCAGAAAAACTGTACATGTGCAGATGAATGCACTGTAACCAGCCATGGCTCTACAGATGACCACACTCTGGCCTATTCTGTGAACTGTGCTTTCTTTGAATCGACCAATCCCATGTTGCCTTACCACTATGATTATGTAGATAAGCTCTAAATGTTATGAAATAAACCGGAGAAGTGCTGAATAACATGCTTGATGTTGTGTTAGTGTTTCTCCCCAGGATCCTAGAGGAAACTCTGAGCAGGGGAGGGGTATTTAAAACCGAATGTGGATATTCTTTGTTTGCATGGAATCATCTTTTTCTTTTAATATTCAGTGGAGCCCATCTCGGCCGACACTGGGCAAAGGCAGGTTACACCGTGAACAGCTCGCCAGTCCATCGCAGGGACAACACACACACACACACACACACACACACACACACACACAAAACCATTCACACTCACGCTCACACCCAGGGGCAAGTTGGAACAGCTGGTTACCCTAATGTGCATGTCTTTGAACAGTGGAAGGAAACTGGAGTACCCGGAGAAAACCCTCATAAGCACAAGGACAGCAAACTCCACACCAAAACACCCGACCGTGGGATTTGAACCTTCTCGCTGTGAGGCGGACGTGCTAATCACTATGTCACCGTGCTGCCCGTAAACAAAATTTAAAAAGGTAAAACCCAACACTAATCTATCGACACAGCTCTGATATCTGAATTAAAACAAATATGGAATAAGTGAGACCAGTGCATCCCTCCGATCATTTACGTAACATATACTGAATATAGTAATCTATATGTACAGAAAATGACACCAAACCTCGAAATCAAACAGGTAAAAAAAAAATCTAACCTCTCTGTGACCTCAGCAGCCTCGCCTTCTTTATCCTTGTCCTCATCTTTCTTCTCCCCTTTTTGAAGGGGTTGTGATATGATGTCATCAGTGAAGGAGCTGAAGTAGGACTTGATGAACTGAGGTGACGGCATGAGAGGCTCCCGGTTCTGAATATAAAGATTCAAATACACAGTGAGGGACTGTATACGGACAACAGTCCACAATATACTCAATTATAAATACAGGGGCATGGAAGAAGCTCCACAGTGGCAGACATCGCTAAAGAAAAATCCCAGAAGGCTGAACAAATTTAAATCCCATTTTAAATGGTCTGACTGCTGTTTTAACTGACACGGTGTAGTTTTCATGTGTCTCCTAAAATTCTTCATCATAGTAATGAGAAAATTATGATTGCTACAGATAAGCTAAAGACATTCATTCCTGCACACTTAGGGGGTACGATAGAAAAGCGACTGACGCAAATGGCAATTAGCGGCTGTCGTTTTTCATCATCAAAATGTTCTGAAATTTGTCTCGTGACTTGCATTTTGGTCGGCTAGTTTGTGAACTCATCACAAAAAATTTCAGACATGTTGGAAATTTCCACGAATAACGCACAAGTAAAAATTTAATGGATTGAGAACAAAACGCAACTGATTTACTACAGGAGATTCGCTTTTTTCGTCAAACATTCACAAAGAATACTCAAATTACTCTTGACTTTCGCACGAGATACGTACAATTCACCCTTGATTTCCAGTACCCCTATTTCCCGGATTTCGGATTTCCTGTACAAAATCCGGGAATAGATGATGGAAGTCAGGGTGTCATGATTTTCCAATTTCCCTCCTGTCCGGCCCATTCCAGTCCGAGTGGATGGACGAAAATGAAGCCGCAGAGGGGCACAGAATAATGTCCGATGTACAGATAGTGGCATCAGTGACGGGAGAGCTAAGTGAAAGTGAGGACAGTGACGACAAGCCAGAACCCACATTTAAAATGAATGTGATAAAAGAATGTGCTGATTCGCTCCTTAGGTTTGTGGAAACACAATATTGTGTATTGAGTGTCGGATAAGTGTTGTAAAAGTCTGGGACTGCTGCTGAATAATGCCGATTGCCGGACCAATTATGGTAAATGTCCAGGAAAGGGTAAGGACCCCGGACATTAGCGATTGCCGGACTTTTGGGGTTCCCAGACAACCTATTCCCGGGAAATAATCCGGGAAATCGAGGGTGAAGTGTATTTAATTAGGAATTTGAGTTGCAAAACATGACACTGACGTGAATTTCAAAAGTCGCAAAATTCCAAAAAAATAAAATAAATCAAATCACATCAGTAGCTTTTCTATCGCACCTCTAGTGTGATCACCCCTTAACATGGCATAACCCTCTCATCTTCTCACCTTGTATTTGTCCTTGGCCTTCTCTTTTCCCAGCTGTTTCAGCACTTTGTCTGCCAGTAGCATGCTCTGCTGGTTCTGGAAGGCCTCGAGTATACATACAGCTGTCACATCTGGAAGAACACAGTTCCAGATCTTACAGGTTAGTGAAATGTGTCCTTCTGACAATTATGTTAGATTTAACATTGTTACACCTCTAATTACGTGTTTTACTTTTCCTCAAAGACAAATAAAGCAGAAAATATTGTAAGAATATTGACTCCCACCTTCCAGACACTCCTTTCTATTGTCGAGTTTTTCCAGGGCTCTGGCACGCCTAAAGAGCGCTTTAACATAGCGCGGGTTCATCTCGACAGCCTGAGAACAATCCTCCACCACTTCAGTCCATTTCATCTGCAGTCACAAACATTTAATCAGTACTGCAAAATACCCGCTAGTCCATTTTCAATTGTAATAGCTGTTACGCACAAGCTTAGAGTCCTGAAACAAACCTGCTGCTCGTATGCTGCAGCTCTGTTCTGGTAGAAGGTGGACAGGTCACTCTTCTGTTCTTTGGGGCACATGCTGATGGCCTCGGTGTAGCACTGGATGGCCTGCTCATACTTACCTGCCTTGAAATACTTGTTACCTCTGTTCTTAGCAGCCTGAGCCTTATCCAGAGGACTCTACATGGGGAGAACAAAAAACATGCAGTCTATGTTCAATAATAATAAAGCACTGCCTAAAAGCGGAGCTCCTCGTGAGATCTTTGTCAGGTGTGTTCATTCTCCTTTCAAAATTAAATATTGCCATTGTTTTCCAAAATACCCAATGCTTCTGATGAAAGGATCTGGTAATCAGCATTAGCTCTGTGAGGGCAGTTACGCATGTGTTACTTTTCTGGCAAAAAACAACATTTATTGATTCATTTTGACAGATATAAGGAAGTAATAAATAATTAAGACTAGGGACACCACATATATGAATTGGGGCATAAATGTGGTGTCCCTAGTCTTAATTATTTATTAATTCCTTAATGCCCCCCGATGCACACACACAAACACACTACGGTGAATATTACAAATTACAATGTTTCCGTGCAAGTATAGAATCACACTATTTGATACACACCCCCGTTCCAGTGCTCCCTGACCCCCTCATTGCTGTGGAGAGACATAAGGTCAACTTGCCCTGTCGCCCTCCCCATCTCCCACCCCTTTGTGAGACATTTTTTCCAGGCAGAAACCTGTCTAGCATACAGACTAAAGTTAGGGTGCCCACTCGGAAATGATATCATTAATGTAACGGTAGAAAACTGACCACATCTCCTGAGTGGTGCAACGATAAGGTGCGCAACTATCAACCTGGAGATCGCAAGCTTGAATCCAGGTTGATGCATGCTGCCATTCGCAACCAGGAGTCCATGGGAGATAACTGTCCAAGCTCTGACTTCCTGGTCCCCAGCCAATCATGGGCATCTGTGAGCTTATGCGTACAAGCACTTCCCCTCCGTGTGTTGGGCCACCCCTGAATGTGCAGTAGTTTTTAAAGGTGCAGGTGGCAGCATCACAGTAGTGAACCAGTATCAGAATGTATTCACTGATAATGACTTTAAAGCACTTCTGTAAGTCGGTCTCCCAAATGCTGTAAATGTAAATCATGCGTCACAGAGTGGGCGCGTGCTTGCTTAAGTCCCTTCCTGGTTGGTGGTGGTCGCATGAAAGGGAGGCAACACTTGGCAGGTCAAAAGCACGAGAACCTGTGGTGGTACATCGACAGACGGATAGTCGGTCATACGAGGCAAGACAAATCAGACATTTTTTTCATAATACGGAACCAAATGCTTCTATTATGCAGAATTCATTTTGCATAAGTGAACTTCCATCAAACAATCTGAAGAAATTTCAAAACAATATCAAGTCATCATTTCACACATGCCAAAGAAATGATTTACCAGTTATAATATCAAAGAACACTGTACTCGTACTTGAGTGTGAGGAGAGTGGAGTTAAACCTACTCCGTCACCACTTAAGCTTTCTTCCTCTGGTAGCAGACAGGCTGTCTCAGTAGAATCCCATTTAACCTAAGCTCTTAGCTAATGCCAAAGGCTACTGAATCCCAGAGGAGCAGAAATGAACCTGAACCAACAGTACAACATGAAGCTGAGCAAAACAACAACATGCAATGCTGTCACAACCAAACCACAGATTCATTCTAAACATCCTCTACAAAGATAGCAATTAGCCTGAACTGGTGAAGTAGACTAGCATTGGAAACAAACTTTACAACGGGACAACCTTCCAGCACTTTAAACCCTGAGCAGGACTAACTCAGCACTATTAATACAAGTAACATCAGAGTTGTGACTAGTGATGAGGAAGCTTTACACAAGCTTTTACCAAAGATTAAGCCCGTCCACATCACACTGAAACATGTAGCCACATCAGCAGCCCAAAAACAAACTCTTATTGACATTAATAATATTAACTTAGCAAACGCAACACGTTTCATGAAGATGTCTGCGTAAATTAACCACTCATTCAGAACATCACCACCTGCTGCTCTATACGCATTAGTCAAGGCTCAATCTACTAAAATGCAGCAACAACACTGACAAAGCAGAGCAAAACGTCCAATAATAAAAAATAAATAAAAAGTCCAGTAATATGCTTTTAGATGCTTTCTTACTAGCACAACACATTTACCTCATAGTCAATCACAGAAAGGGAAAACAGAGGCTAACAAGAGCACAAAAAGAGTGTAGTACAAGATCATATACTGGTTTGGTTCTCTTACTGTATTAATGCACTTAACTAGCTCGCCATATCTTATTACATTATTTTTGCTAGCACTTTCTAGGTTACTCTACTCTCACTTTCTAGGACAACAAAAACTACTAACTTCTTAAAAATAAAATAATTTTTTTAAAAAGCATGAAGGCAAGCAAACATGGAGCAACGCAAATCCTGCAGAATAATTAATCTTTTTTATTTGTTTGCTTTATAATAGATGATCACTCAGAGCCCGAAGTGTTGCTAACCCTTGAACTATTGACTAGTAACTGGGAGATTAAAAATTGACAGACGACTAAAGGAAACACCTTCACTGGAGTACTTTCTCCTTGACATTTGAAATTTACTGGGTCAAATGAGTACATTTCTACTACAACCAACAAGTATACCACACTGATTATGTTGGTGATAGTATTACTGTATTACCTCTGTTTGTGTAACTGCATGCAACACAGTGGCTATGATGAACATCCCAACAGTTACATTTGTATTGCTAATAAACAATGCAGCAATTCATTGCAAATATTAATCTCATCATAGTGCAAGGACAGTGTGCTGTTCATATGAAAACTTGTTTTGATAGAACTGTTCAAATGTGGAACTTGTTCTGCCTTTACCAGCAGGCTTAAAATTTACATTTAAAAAAAACGGTGAAACAATTAGAAGAGAGGAAGCTGGCAAATACTTTGTTTACAAATGTATGACAGCTTTTAGTAAATAATGTAAGAAAAAAAGGCAGTGGGTTCGCTGTTAACAGACATAATTGCACACATTGTTAATTTGTTTTTATTAATTTTATCCTCACTTCAGAGTCTCAAGTCAGAGATGAAATAAGAGTTTGGCTATTATTAGCCATTTAAAAAAAGAACGTGGGATGAGCTCAATACATACCTTCAGGGTTTTTGTGGTTCATTTTCAGGAAAGCTGTTCTAAGGGACTTGTAAGTTAACTTACAAGTGATATTTATCAAGTTTGAAGTAATAACTTTTTCTAAAAAGAAATTCAAGGCTTATGGAGTTAAGATGTGCACACAGTGGGCTCCCAAAAACCACTCTGACCCAGAGGTGGGCACCAAATACCCCAAAATTAAGCCACTGGTTGACCCTGTGGTTTCATAACATGGGCTCTGTGCTATTCTCAGTATGTACTTTCATCTGTTGAAACTTTAAAGCCTATATAAAGTTTATCAAGTCTCATAAATACATTTTTTTTTTTTTTTTTTTTTTGGCAATTTTGCTGAAAAAAAATACAAGACCAGTAACTCTGTCAGTATATAATACAGTGCCTTGCAAAAGTATTTACTTGGCATTTTTCATGTTTTGTTGCCTCACAACCTGGAATTAAAATGGACTGTTTAAGGGTTTGCATCATTTCAATTACAGAACATGCCTACAACTTTGAAGATGTGATTTTTTTTTTTTATTGTGAAGGAAACAACAAATAGGACAAAAAAACAGAAAACTTCAGTGAAACTATTCACCCCCAAAAGTCAGTACTTTGTACAGCCACCTTTTACGGCAATTACAGCAGCAAGTCACTTTGGATAAGTCTCTATGAGCTTGCCACTGGGATCTTTGCCCATTCCTCAAGGCAAAACTGCTTCAGCTCCTTCATGTTGAATGGTTTCCATTTGTGAACAGCAATCTTCAAGTCTGACCACTGATTCTCAATTGGATTGAATTCTGGGCTTTGACTAGGCCATTCCAACATATTTAAATGTTTCCCCTTAAACCACTCGAGTGTTGCTTTAGCAGTATGCTTCGGGTCATTGTTCTGCTGGAAGGTGAACCTCCATCCCGGTCTCAAATCACAGGCAGACTGAAACAGGTTTTGCTCAAGAATATCCCTGTATTTAGCACCATCCAGCTTTCCCTCGACTCGGATCAGTTTCCCAGTCCCTGCTGCTGAAAACACCCCCACAGCATGATGCTGCCACCACCATGTTTCACTGTGGGGATGGTGTTCTTGGGGTGATGTGATGTGTTGGGTTTGCGCCAGACATAGCAGTTTTCTTGGTGGCCGAAAGGTTCAATTTTAGTCTCATCTGACCAGAGTACCTTCCTCCATACATTTATGGAGTCGCCCACATGCCTTTTAGCAAACTCAAAACGTGCCTTCTTATTTTCAACACCAAGTAATGGCTTTTTTCTGGCCACTCTTCCATAAAGCTCAGCTCTATGGAGTGTACGGCTTATTGTGGTCCCATGCACAGATACACCAGTCTCCGTCAGAGTTACCTTTAGTCTCTCTGCTGCCTCTCTGATTAATGCCCTCCTTGCCCGGTCTGTGAGTTTTGGTGGGCGGCCCTCTCTTGGCAGGTTTGTTGTGGTACCATGTTCTTTCAATTTGAAGATGATGGATCGGATTGAGCTCCGGGGGGATCATCAAAGATTTGGATATTTTGTTTTATAACCAAACCCTGATTTGTACTTAAACAACTTTGTCCCTGACTTGTTTGGAGAGCTCCTTGATCTTCATGGTGTGATGCCTCTTTCTTAGTGGTGTTGCAGCCTCTGGGGCCTTTCAGAAAAGGTGTGTTTATACTGACAGATCGTGTGACAGTTAGATTGCACACAGTTGGACTTTATTTCACTAATTATGGGATTTCTGAAGGTAATTGGTTGCACCAAAACTTTTGAGGGGCTTCATAGCAAAGGGGGTGAATACATATGCACATGCCAATTTTCAGATTTTTTTTTTTTTTTTTAATTCTTTTTTATATATATTTTTCTCATTTCACTAAACAAATTTAGACTATTTTGTGCAGATCCATCACATAAAATTCAGATTAAAAAAACATTTAAATTACAGGTTGTCATGTAACAAAATAGGTAAAACACCTAGGGGTGAATACTTTTGCAAGGCACTGCCTAAAAGCGGAGTTCTCTCTTGACAGGTGTCTGAGCCTGGGTTTGCTTTTACTGCCTTTTTCATTTCCACTTTCATTTGTATCACCTGTCTTGTTAGGTTTATTATGAGTAACGAGTTCATGCTCTTTCAAGCTTCTGATTTCAGTGTTTGCTCCATAAACATTTGCTTCCAGTGTGTCTACCTGATTTTGTTGTTGTTTTTTTTTTGTTTTTTTTTGGTATTGCATGAATCTGAACAGTGATGTATGAGCCTCTATTTTTGTCTCTTTTTTATTTTATTTCTGCCCATAGTCATGCAAGTCAGCAATATATAGCCAAATCAGCAAAGTGGCACCTTATTGGCTTTCCTGTGGCAGGTAAGCGCTGACTTTGGACGGACATGGAACAACCATTCAAGCCATGTTCAATGACTTATGATGCTCGGCTATTAACTAAAGGAAATCTCATTGAATATTATCAAAACTAACATTTAAATACATTAAATTCATATTATAAAAGATATATTTTAACATCACAAACAGGTTTTTTTTAATCACAGTATAAATTATTGGTGTGAGAATACAAATGATGAAAAACTAGATTAAGTGACATTGTAAAGTGTTTTACTAACCCTGACACAAAGACCAAGTTTTCATTTCGAAAAAACGTCCAAAACTGTATTTTTTGTGGTTGGGCTAAATTTGGTAACATTCTACATGTTTGTGCCTCGTGAGAGAGTCGGATTATCAGGCTGATTTTTTTGGACAGACTTCCATTTCATATTGAACAGACTGCATGCGACCACCTTGAGCTTTCTATCTCAAATAGCTAATACAGGGTAAATCAGGTAGTTTGTGGACTTTCTGATATTAAAATATACTTTCCATAATATGAATTTAATGTGTTTGAGTGTGTTGGATCATTTTAAATGAGATTTCCATTTATTACCCTTGACCTAGTTTCTGGACTTGGAATTTTTTTCAGCTTTTTTTTTTCCAGCAAAACAGCCAAAAAAGCACACATTTTCAAAAAGAAATAGCATTTTATTCATAAGTCCTGATAAAGAAACTGTTTGAGGCCTTGGATGTTTTTAAGAATAGATGAAAGTTCCTACTGAGAACAGCACAGCGCCCTTGTTATGCGACTACAGGGTAAAGCAATAGCCTATTTGTGGGGTACTAGGGGCCCACATTTGGCCAAATTGGTTTTTGAAAGCCCATTTTGTGCCGATCTGAACTCTGTATGCCTGGAATTTCTCTAAAGACATTACCTCAAGCTTAATAAACAAATGACTTGTAACACATCCTTAACACCAGCTGAAATATATTCCATTTTAAAAGATTAATAATTGACAGAGTACTGTATGTACGGTAGCTCTGAGTTCAGATTTTGGAAGCCTTGGCCAGAAATAGGGCATTTCACCACTTGAAAGTAAATTTTCTGGTAAATAGAAAAGATATGGCTCTCCAAACATGCTTACAAAACATAGCAATATGGCGATAGAAGAAAATGGGCATGGCACCAAAGTTTTAAAGGTCATAACCCCTGAACGAGTGAAGATACGAAGCTGAAGATAAAGCTTGGGATTATTTCATTTTGAATAAAAGGGGAAAAAAATATTGTTAAAGCAAATCTGAGACCTAAGACCAACAACTGTCCTTGAACATTAAATATAACTGTGTGATGTGGTATGGAATCAGCCCATGGGAAGATTTTCCTAATTGAAAATGGAAAGATTTTGGACCATGTGCACCATAGGGTTGGTCTGAGAAATTATTCTTATTTGTTATTCGATAATATTAAAACTAATTTGCAATTCAAATGACCCCATCGCCATAGTGAATTGTTGCCTTGTATTTTGAATGTATTTTTTTGTGTGAGAAAGACATACCACTTTTAAAGTCTGGAGTCTATGGGCTCATTACAGCTCATTTTCCTTTTTTTTAGATGTCTGATCATTTAGTGCAAATCACTACATTTGATCCCAAAGTGATAAGATTAATACATCAACACCACACATCAGTACATTCATTAAATATGAAATCAGGCCCTTAATGGATGTTTCATTAACCACCACTCTCTCTTACAACACCAAACCTCCTAAAAGTGCAATTACACACAACAATGAAAACAAACAGCCCAGAATATAAAGAGTTTTTACTAAAACTATATAGTAAAACACTCCCTCACTCCTCTCAACATATCAATACTGTCACTTTCACTTCTCATTGAGCTAGCTAGTTAGCTAACCTGCTTAAGGGACATTTTGTAAGCTAACGTCGATGCCAGACCTCTTTTTGTCATTCTAAATAAGCAGAAATAATTAACTTAAGGACAGCTGGTGACACATAAAAAAGAATGAGTGCTAAATAACTCTAAAGTGACCGAATATCGAAGGGAAAAGGCAGCGAGTAGGAAGGAGCAGGACGCCTGGGGGTTGGACTGGCCTGTCGGCGTGACTCTGGACGCGTCTCAAATCACCTAACTCCTCCCTAAACACGTGCCCTACGCTCTATATCACACCGCAGCGTGTACAGCCTAGGTAGGGTGCCTGCATATACATAAGAACACCATTTGGGACACGGCCCTGAACAGTTGGGTTAGCTAAAGCACAACCCGAGCGGATTTGTCAGTAAAAACTAGCAAACTAAAAAGAATAATAAGTTGTGTTACACTGTAGGTTACAAGTCCAGTTCGAGCTCTACACGGTTTATAGCTGTGCAGGTTTAACTGTAGTCTCCAAACAGTGGTTAGTTACCATGTTGTCCTGCTCGCTGCCTTCGGGAGTTTTCCTCTCCTCATTGCTATCAGTCGACGGCTCCTTGCCGCGGCTCGGTCCCCGGTTCCGGCTCCACAGGTACGCGGCTCCGACCCCGAGCACGAGGGGAGTCCCGACCAGCAGCGCCACCTGCCACCGGGACAGTCCTAACCCGGTCTCTACTTCGATGGGCTTTGAAGCGGCCATCGGTCCCACCACGCAAACCACACTCACACCGACCGACTTCAGCAAGCAACGGAACACGCAGAGAGGTCAGAGAAGAAACCGAGGCATTGTGGGATACTGGCGGACTGTCAGCAAACAGGAAGAGACGTAACTTCCGGAGACAAAATAATACTTATAATAGTATAAGTTCGTTTCAATCTATAGTTTTTTTTATTGTTGTATTTTTTCCAAGATCTAATACAGTTGTTCATACGTCACGTGGTAGTGTATGCACGTCACAGAGACAGAGTTTATTTGGATCTCATATAAATGTTATTCTTTAGAACTTCCTTATATACTCACTGCCCAGCAAAACAACACAATTTTATTTGTAATATTTTTGGGACCATCCTATCTGAGTATGAGTACTGGTGTTTCAGTGACCCTCAACACCTCAGGGACTCATTTCCAGTAGCAGCGCTCACCGTCCCACTTCACTGAGCTTAGGATCCAGACTCTTTTACGTTTGTTTAGGGGTCTCAGTAATCAGAAATGGGTGCATTCAAAGAGTTGATCATGTTGCCTACATAAAGCTCAGCAAAAATGCATAGCATTGCATCTCCAGTGGAGTCCTGACCATGCCTCGACTGTCACATGATGATCAATGATTGAATATCTGCAGCAGCAGGTGTTTAATGTCCTTCCCTGGCCTGTGTATTCGCTTGATTTGTCACCCATCAAACACTTGTGGGATCAGCTCGGACGCTGAGTATCAGGCCGAGTACCAGCACCACAGAACAGGCAGGAACTGATCGTGGCACTGCAGGAGAAGGGGAGAAACATCCCACAGGACGACATACGGAGGCTCGTCAGATCTGAGCGCTGACCAATTACGGCCTGTATTAACTCAAATGGAGGTCATATTCCATACCGAGCTTTGTTTTTGGGACGGATATTTTGTGATTTTGGAAAGAAGGGGTGCCTCAGATTTGTTTAAAGTTGCAATATTTTGACACAAAGATTTTTGTTTGTTATAGATTAATACTGTTCAAATGAGTGATTGTGTTTTCATTTGCACTGAGTAGTTATTTCATAGTAAGCTTCTTAGTGGGATATAAAACCAATAGTGTTTTTCTACTGTGACTTCATGGGCATCATAATGTGACATCATACGTGACATCATAACTTCATATCATGTATCAAGTTTTCACCTCTTGACCTGAGAGCTGATCTGACCTGTAAAGAAGAAGACTCACAAATAAGAAGACCTTTAAGATTTTAAAATAAATAATTTAAAAAACCTTTACCGCCTTAAACTGAGTGGTTGAAGTAGAGTTCTAGGCGGTGATTTGACCCACCCAGTCAGTACAAAGTTTACAATTCTTCAATAATTCAAACATTTTATAGGGCATCTGTCAGATTTCACAGAAGATTAAAGACTTATGGACATTAAAAAGGAGATACTGTGCAAACACAGCCGGTGTATTAGTAACAGGATTTTCAATAAATTATTCTTATGGATAACATTTTATTTAATAAGATAAATATTGGCAATAAAGTTCTGGTGTACATACACTGATTTTATAAAAAATAATAATAAAAAAAATCAACAACTCATGATGAAACGACTTGATCAGAGTATAAAATATTCCATCAGGTCCTTGTTCAGCGCGGCGCAGTGGCGTAGTGGTTGACACATCCGCCTCTCAGCAAGAAGGACCTAGGTTCGATTCCCAGGCTCAGGCGTTGAGTTTGCAAGTGTGGGGTTTGCATGTTCTCCCCATGCTTGCGTAGGTTCGCTCCGGGCATACCGGTTTCCTCCCACAGTCCAAAGACATGCATATTAGTCTAAGCCTAAATATTGGGCTGTTCTAAACTGTGTCATCTGAGACCCTCATAGGATTAAGAGGTTCTGCAGGTGGGATGAGCTGGTGAGGTCCTTGTTCAACGCCAGATGGCGCCATTGGCCTGTATGAGGATAAACACCGTTCACCCAAAAATCGCCTCAGCTTTACTAATCATCCTGCTTTTAGATGGCTCATGATTTATGATATTACATTATTTATTAGTTGGGAGTAATCTCTGGTAAATAATGTGCATGGTAATGTTTAATCCCCGTCCAAAAATTATTAAATCATCTTTAGTAACTGCTCTATCCTGGTCAGGGATAGACCGAATTAAGTATTTCCAAAGTTCTGGATAAGCTCCAAATTAAATAAACAGATAAATAAATACACAGAATTAGCAGTCGCACGTTTCCATGGAAACGAAAGCTCGGGAATCTGACAGCCCTTTGGATGCTACAGGGAACCGTTCATCACTGTGGCGTGCTGTGAGCTAACACTATCACTCTACTTACATTTAGCTGGTTGGTTTTCGAGATATTTTCTTATCCCTGTATACTTTTCAAACCCTTCAAATGGCAAATAACACCACGAAGACTTTGTGGAAAACAACTGTTATTGTCAGCACTTCCTTCCAGGTAGATAAAGTCAAGGTTTTCACTGGTGCTTGCTAGCTAGCTAGCTGTACACCGAGTTTGCCCTCCTCGTCCCACTGTTTCCTGTTTCTGAAATTAGATTTCGGCTTCAGTTTGACATGAATGTTATATTTAACTCGAATTCATTTTGTTGTCTTGACAGAATCAGGAAATTTCAGTACTGCTTTCAGCACAACGACACCTTCTTCGTTACTCAGACAGTATCGAAACAGGTTCACTAGTCTTTCCTCTCTCAGGTGAGGCCCGAGGTGGAGGCCCTCAGGGGTGTCTTCCACCTCCATTTCCCTGCTATAATTCATTCACAGGGAAGAGTTTGTTAAGATATTTCTCCGTAAACCAGTGGTTCTCAAAGTGAACACCAGGGAATTAAAGGTTGTTTAGTTACAGTGGTGGAAATGACAATCCACCATCAGTAAACTCTATTAGCTGTAGTATGATTAAAGGGTACCCGTACTGGTCATCCTTACAGCATTGTTTGTGTGTTTGTAATACATTTAAGCAATACAGACGTTTATTTTAATATAATTTACCATAAAAAGCTTAAAACTGGTCATTAGCGGAGGTTAAACTATGGCAGTTAGCAGTTTTTCTACAGAAGTGACATCAACACATTGGGGCGTGGGTTGATGTCTCTTGTGGAAACACTGAGATGTTACGTTCTAGTGACTCTGACGAGAACGCTGCCAGAGATGTGCGTGACGGTAAATCCAAAATGACTTATGTAGCTAACAGTTTGCCAACCTGGCTTTCCTGTCGTCAGTTGGTTTAGGAACCAAAAGAAATGTTTTCTGCAATCTCTGCGCTTGTTGTTTGTGCACTGGTCACTAATGTGTTATGCTACACAGGTCAGTGACATAGAGCTCTTGTCACTACCAGGCAGGCACAGCCAATCAGAAAGGCAACATGTCTCTGAGTGTGCTTAGAGGCGTAAGACTTGCGCGTACTTTTAAAAAGGTGTTGCCAAAAGGAACCGCTGATTCATTCATTCATTTTCTTTACCACCTAATTAGGGTCGCAGGGAGGCTGGTGCCCATCTCAGCCGACTCTGTGAGAGGGCAGAGTACACCCTGGACAGCTCGCCAGGCCATCGCAGGGCAGAAACACACTGACGGCAATGAAGCAACGAAGCTCTTGACGAAAATCAGCAATGGTCTTTTACATGCCTCTCACCACAGACAGTGAGAGACATGGCCGGCATTTGATAACCCAGTTAGCTGCACTGGGGGGACAGCACTGACAACCCGTTGATAGTGGGGCTTGAACCTCAACCTTGGGATCAGTAATCCAGCACCCTACCACCGGGCCACCACTGCCCCCGCCCTACATGTTTATATGCATTCATTTATGTTCATTGTCACTCACTCAATTGCCGAACCGCTACTATTAGGGCCGTGGGGAGGCTGAAGCCTATATAAAGCTCAGATGGGGTACACCCTGAACAGCTCACCATATCGTCGCAGGGGAATACACACACAACCTTCACACTCACATTTACACCTAGGGGCAATTTGGAACAGCCAATTAGCCTAATGTGTCATGTGACTGTGAAAGGAAACTGTAGTAACTGGAAGAAACCCATGCAAGCACAGGGAAAACATGCAAACTTCACACAGAAACGTTGCCCCCCCGAGCCAGGGTCATTCATGTTCAGTAAGTGCTTAATCCTGGTCAGGGTTATGGAGGGTCAGAAGACAGTGTGACTGAATGTGAGGTGAGAATACACCGTGGGTGGGACACCAGTCCATTTCAGGGCTCTACGAACACACACATTCACACCTTGGAACATTTTAAAGAGTCAATTCACATGTTTTTTGGAAGTGGGTGTATCCTGAGGAAATTCAGGCAGGCACTGAGAGTGTGAAAATCCACACATAACTGTAACCTGAGCTCTTGCTTGAAACAGAGATAAACTAGCACGGTTGAGAAATACTGACCAATAAGATTAACCAATGCCAGCATTAGATTTTCTGCTAATCACTGTGCTGAATCATTTCTACTGAATGTGTTTTCAACCAGATGTCTATCATACGCTTCTGTACTGTATGCGCAATCACCACAGAGAAGTTCCCCAACAATTCTTTTCTCAGTACAGTAAAGCGACTCGTTTCTTATCAGTGGGAACCAGTCATACAGAATATTTGCTTAGAGGTCAGTCTGAACAACACTTTGCAAAAATGCGGAACTCTCAAAGTGGCGTCCAGAAATCTTGTGTGAAGCATATCCAAGGGATCAGCCATCATTTCTTTCTTTTTTATTTTCTTTCATAGCTGAAATCATAACCCATCATTAGTTTAACAGTTTAATGAAAAATCTGAATCAGCTTTATTGGCCAAGTTTGTGAACACAAACAAGAAATTTGACTGCGGTTTAACTTTACTCACTGTAAAGACAGAAAAGAATTTAAGTAGGTTTATATAAGAATTTAGGCAAATATGGATAAATATAAAGTGAGGAAATAGACTGTAAGGTAAGCCTGTTGGGCATTTACATCCGAGCTTACAGGCTCATTAGAGCGGAGCTTATTCTGGTTTCTGTAGTGTCGTGGCAGACACAGTTCACTTCACCATTCACCAGGAAACATGGATTCAAATTCAAAAACAATTTTATTCAATCAAAGTGAGAAAAAAATCAGCAAATTGTTTAGCAGTTCAAAAAATCAGGAACAATTTTTTCAGTCAGAGTGAAAACAATCGCAGTTCAGCGCAGCAGGTGTGAGCATTCGAAGACACCCAAACCCTACTCAAGGACAGGTGTACATACAGTTAAGTCTCTAGTGCAAGTGTCTGCCACCATTAATTTCTGGCTCTCAGAGAAGACAGTGGCAAGATTGTTTACACTACATGCTTGTTGACGCCACGTGGCCGACCTTGGGCTTTCCCTCACTCCTCGGAGGCTTCAGCGAAGTCCTGTGCCTCAGTGGAAGGCCTACACACTTTATTACACATCATTTTGTTTTACATTAATCATCAATTGTTCATTTAACAGATCAACTACAATCTTACCAATCATAAAACAACAATCATAACATTAATCATCACTTAATCATCTAACAGTTCAACTACAATCTTACCAATCATAATACAACAGTCATAACATTAATCAACATTTAATCATTATATCATTATACAAGTTTATCAATCATTATCATGCTATATATATATATATGTGTGTGTGCGTGGGTGGGTGTGGGTGTACGCAAAGGGGTCTGTTGAATTCTTATATTTATTAATGGAATTTATTAATTTAAAGAGGTTACTGGGCGGCACGGTAGTGTATGTTCTCATGCTTGCATGGGTTTCCTTCGGGTACTCCGGTTTCCTCTCTCAGTCCAAAAACATTCACAGTAAGCCTACTTATAGGAAATTGGCTGTTCCAGATCACCCCTAGGTGTAAGGGTGAGTGTGAATGGTTGTGTGAGTGCTGACCCCGTTCAGGGTATACCATGCCTTCGCCCAGAGTCGGCTGAGATGGGCGCCAGCCTCCCCACGACCCTAATTAGGATTAAGTGGCTTAGAAAATGAATGAATGAATGAATGAATGAATGAATGAATGAATGAATGAATGGCTTAGAAAATGAATGAATGAATGAAAGAGGTTACTGGCTGCATAATGTTTTTGGATTACTGCTTTACCAGATATAACTTGCTGTACTTTTCAGTCTTCAGTTTTCATCTCGTGTATAGGTGCGGCATTCTTGTTGATCACCTCAGATGAGTTTCCTGAAAAGGTTGTGAAGTGTGAGGAATTTTGGAAAAGGATTGAAAAGTTTGTCCAGGTCCACAGGAACTGCTTTCTTTTGCTCCAGGCACCAGTATATGGTGTAAGAGAACTGGAGATTGTGTCTGCCATGCAGAACAGGTGCACCTCGATCTCAAAAACCTCTGCTTTAAAAATGAGGCTGAGTATTTTAAAGCATGGAGAAATGGCTTTTTAAGAATACTAAGTGAACAAATGTCTTATATGCTATATTTTGATTTTTTTTTAAACCAGATTCTTTGGCAGTAATCTCAAAATCTTGCCTGTCCATAGTAATGTGGACACTGTCAAAGGAATGCTGACCATCGCTAAAGTAAGTCACAGCACCTATACTCGTGTTTACTTACATCTTTTATGAGTTTATAAAATATAATTAAATTTTATATCATTGGGTAGTATGATATTTTAGCCCTACACTTATAAAGTGCTATTCTCAGTTCATGGAACATTAATATTGTTGCAAGAAAGTAGTGCTCCCCTGAAGACTCCAGGCATACAAAACAATCCCTGGCACCAATTAGGGAATAATCACACATAGGGGATGTTCAGAGCCTAAACCCAACTGATAAAGTGAATAAGGCTGTTTTTATACAAAGAAATACCAGAGGTAGTACAGCAGTAATGAATTGAAACATTTTAGTTTCAATTCATGTAACTACATGTGTAGTTACAGCAAATATTTGGTGGAGGGTAATAAGTACACTCGTGCAAAAATAATTACAGCCCCTTGAAATTGTTTAATATTTTTGACATATTCGAGTATGCATACATTTCATCCTCTTTAACAGGTACAAATAATACAGCTAAAGGTGATAAACTTTTAAAAGCAAAAGGAACATTAGCTCTTTTCTACAAAAATATCATTATATGTAATATTCTTCTGTGGCGAAAGTAAGTACACCTTATACCCTTTGTAACAGAAAATAGTATTGCACCCTATAACTTAAATAACTTCGTTTTCTTCTTCTTTGCATAATTGTCTGCTAGTCTCTGACATCTGCTTGCTGAAACATTTAACCAGTTTTATTTCAGTTGCATGGTGTTTAAGGTTTTGCTAGCATGTACTGCCCTGTTCAAATCCCCCATAACTCTATTTCTTTTTTTTTTAAATGGCCACCAGCAGTTCAACTTGAATTTTTATACAGATGTCCTTACAGTATCTTTAAGCACTCATTCTTTGGTGCAGAATTCATAGTTGAATCAGTGATACAGGCTGTCCAGTCCCTGAAACAATGAAGCAGACCCAGACCACATTTCCATCACCACGCTTCACAGTCGGTATGAGATTCTGCTCCTGTCCACAATTGTACTGTGACTGTGGCCTTTACAGTGCATATTATTCCAAAAGCAAGGACTTTGCTTTTATATTCATTGGCAAACTGGAATATTGCTCTAATGTTCTTTTTGAAGAGCAAAGGCTTTTTTCCTGTGCAGGTGAAATTTGTCCATGTGATTGTAAACACATTCATTTTCACACTAACAGACTTACCAGCAGATCCTGTGATGAAATTTAGGGATTATTTCAAGACTTCTCTTTGCAGCAGCGTGATCTTGGGCTGAATTTTGCTCTAGCATCCAGTCATGGACCAATTGACAGTCGTTTGATGTCTGAGGTTCTTGTACATGATTTTACTGACAGTGGAATGATATTCATTTATTTTCTAACCCACTTAATCCTAATTACGGTCGAGGGGAGGCTGGTGCTTATCTCAGCCGACTACGGGGAGGGCGGGGTACACCCTGAACAGTTCACCAGGCGATTGCAGGGCCAACACACACACAAGCATTCACACTCACACCTAGGGGCAATTTGGAACAGCCAGTTAGCCTACTGTGCATTTTCTGAACTGTGGAAGGAAACCGGAGTACCTTGAGGAAACTCGCACAAGCACGGAGAGAACAGGCAAACTCCACACGGAAACGCCCAAGCCCAGGAATCGAACCCAGGACCTTCGTGCTGTGGGATGATAATATTTAAATAATTTATCTTTGTCAGGCATCGACAACGTTTTATCTGAAGGCCCAAGAGAGCTCGACACCTCACACTTAAGTAGTATAAAGCACCCTAAATGGACAGGGTTCGCCTTCAGGAGGGTCTAATTAATGGCACCCCATCTGGAACACTCATTCACTCACTCATTTGCCAAACCGTTTAATCCTACTACTTGGTTTGCGGGAAGGCTGGTGCCTATCTCAGCCAACACTGGGTGAAGGCAGGGTACACTCTGAAGAGCTCACCAAACCATCACAGCACAACACACAAACAACATTCACACTCACACCTAGGCTCAATTTGTAACAGCTAATTTGCCGAATGTGTATGTCTGTGGACTGTGGGAGGAAACCGGAGTGCCCAGAGGAAACCCATACACGTACGCACTGGGAAAATATGCAAACTCCACACAGAAACGCCCAAGCCTAGGATTTGAACCCAGGCCCTTTTTGCTGTGAGGCAAACATGCTAACCACGCCGCTCCAATCTGGAAGACCTTATACTAATTTTATGGACATGAAGATGTGATAAGGCATGAAAACATGAAGACAAGAAGATGTGAATGCTGTAAATGTAAATGATGAATGTAAGGGTGTACTCACTTCTTCTGTGTTTTGTTTATTTAAATTATTCTATGTGTCACTTTTTGGAGTGTATCACCTTTATCTGTAGGCACTGTAAAGAGGGTGGAATGTTTCCTGTTCAAATATGTCAACAATTACCATGGGATGTACATATGTTTTCCCACGACTAAATTTGAAATCAGTTTCAGCACGGCAAAAAATTAATTAGTGTGTTCCATAATGACATGCAGCCATACAGCTATTTGTCTTTTCTAAGTTTAGAAAGATTGCATTCGTTTGTTTTTATGATCACATGACCCCCCACCCCACCCTCTCAACTATAGATGTATTTTTCTTGTAATTATGCTGGATTCATTTATGGTTATGAGATATCACTGTGCATTTGTATATTGCAGGCCACCAGTAAACCACACGTGGATAGTGTGCGGGAGCGAATGCATTTAGCTCGAGCTCACATCATCGAACAAAGTCTCGAAACTTTGGTAAAGAAAGTGGACATTTTTAAGGTCATTTCATTTCCAACAGCAGAGTCCTGAATCACATTCAAAAACACAAACCGTTTTCTAGATTATTAAAAATTCAAGAATAACTTCTGCCTCCAGACGATGTGTTTTCCATTACAGCATCTAGAATACATTTCTATTAACAACACACTCACTGACTTCACATAATATGGCATGTGTTTTTTTGTTGTTGTAAGTAAACAACTTTCTTTTGGCAGCTTCTGATTGGAGTTTTCGTCTTTATTCTGACAATTTAAATAAACTATATATTAAGAAGTTTAACACATACAGTACATACTAATCACACTTAGGATTGACATTACAAATGGAGTTGGGGCGGGGGAGATAGATGGTATGGATCATGTTACACTCTCTCCTCTAGGATTTCCTCTATTCGGATGACAAGACTCTCCATCAGATCATATGTAACAAGTGCACACTGTATCCCCTGTTAATTACAAATATATTAGTTGGTGCAAGTTCACACTCACTATAATAAACCAAATTCACTATAGCTCACTGTAATAAGGATATTAAGAAAGAGATTATTTACCTTCTCCTGGGCTGCACATGGCATTCCACCTATCGCTTTGTTTTTCACAATCATGCGTTGAACAGATTTCTTTCTTAAGACCTCTTTCAATTCTAAAGGGTCAAAAATGTTAGGAAAAAAACTTTGTTGTTCTTAACTATTAAAAACTTTACTATCAAGTAGAATAATAATGATTGGATATGTTGTTTTTTTTAACAGTTTAAATATTTTTTCCACTTTTTGGAAAAAAATAACCATGTAAGACAACACCAGAGTGACAAATAATGAGTTCAACACATGTTTAAGTTTTTCTTCTGGGCTCTTTGAGCTGGTCATAAGCACAAGATTTTCTGAATTTTTTTATTTTAATTTAATTTAATTTATTTATTTATTGCAGACTAGCGTGTCACAGTGTGTTGGACTTTCTGATTGGCAATATGTCCAACCACCTTGGTCTGCTACCCAGTGCACTTAATGTGGAGCTTTCTGCTGACAATAAATGGGAGGAGGAAGCCAAACTGACCGTCCAGCATGCACACTCAAAATCTGCATTTAAGGAGAGGTTGGGAAGCAGCTTCCTAAAGAACTGTTGAGGTTTTTTTAATTAGGAATCATAAGTTGATGCTCCACTGGTGTACAAAATGAAAAACGAAGGTCTGAAAATATGCATCTCTCCTTTAAGTTAAATGTGACAATCCCTTACCCCTCACTTTGATCTTTTTGTCATCATGAAGTCTCTTTAGCTCTGATCCATAATATGATTTTGACATGCTGAGACACACACGCAGCATCTTTATGTAGCTTTCGGCAATGTTACATAGGTCTGCCCAAATGCCTGTCTGAAAAAAGAAATAAATGAGTCAGGGCATGTATAGAGCTTAAATTGTTCAGTTAAAAAAAGTTCTGTTGGGGGGATATTTGTGTTTTACAGACATACAGATGTGTTTCTCTCTCTGATGAGTAGATATCTCAGAAGATTTAGAGACACCATTACCCTAAAAAATACCAAACCAGTTGCATTAATATAAACCTGCTCAATTATGCACTTATCCAATCAGCCAATCATGTGGCATCACAGCACAATGTATAAAACACGCTGGTTAAAAGCTTCAGTTAATGTTGAAAAGAGTAGTTTAAAAACGGATGATCTCCTGCTGGGATTTATAAAAAAAAAAAAAAAGAGAACACACAGCACATCAAACCTTGAAGTGGAGGTACTACAACAGCAGAAGTCCACACCAGGTTTCCCTCCTGACAGCCATGAACAAGAATCTGAGGCATGGCATCATGGACACGTTTCTAATCATCATAAGTATTAGATGTATGTTTGTTTATTTCGTCCAAAACTTGGAAATAACATATTTTAAATCACGTGTTGCACCACACTGGTCAAAGGTTAAAGTAATTAATCAAAGACAGACTATCCAGAGCAGTGCGTGTCAATCACTCACTTTGGTCTTATTTAGGAATGATACAGGATCTGCCCTACAACATCCACCTGCCTGCCATATGCTCTGTGCTGCAGGATCATGGCTATTTTCCTAGAATCATCAATAAATAATTGTCAGGGCTGAATGATATCACGTGAATAAAACATCTCTCAAGGCAGAGGCAGGTGGCATGCATGGATTTTGTGTTCCAACTTAGGTCTACGGTTTTACAGATTAGCATATGACTCTTATATTTTACTTTACAATACTGTCCAGCTTGCCAGTCAGATCTATTCAGTAATTAGAACTATATCTGTATTTATTTTCATTCTCCTCCTGTTAGGGAACAATCAAAGGGATTAATTAGAAGACATAACACAACCATTAGAACATGTTGAACATTTATTACTTGCACAGATCTTTCTCTATGGATATTAATTCTCTGTGCTACACTGCTTTTGAACTAGACATGAACTCACAATTGCAAATTAATAACAGTTCACAAAATGGGTCATGGTTAGGGCCAGGATGAGCGTTCTTACAGTGTACTACAACTTCAACTATATCAACGGGAATGAAATCTCCATATTACCCTCATTGAAATTAATACAAAATTAATACAAATACACTTAAAATCTTATTTTGTTTAGCCTCTTTAATTTTTATAAAAATGACTGGTGGAGTGAACACACACGTTCAGTGACCTTTTGCGTGTTATGGGTACTCGGACACATGCATGCTCTGTCTAAATTGAAGACAAAGATGAACTTCTAATTATCTAATCAGATTAAACCTATTGGAAAGATATAAACCCAGCATTAAACCTATTGGAAAGTTCCTGTCTATGTAAATGTAATGACTATCATAATACTTTACTTTAGTACAATTTCTCTACGTAAGCTCTCAAATGTCTAGTAATAACAACATGTACAACATATAGCTCACATGAAAGGTAATAACTTGCTAGAACTGAGTGCACACTTGTGGACTGCAGACAGACAAACACACATACAATTTCCTGCAGAATAAAAATTGACGCGTCACAGTGCCTTCTGCATAGCTCACGCGAAAGGTAATAAATCCATACAGCATTGTTGCTTTCTAATGAAGTAATAACTTACTTGAAATACATATACACCAGGAATTTAAAGAAGTAACATAATAAGCACAATCATTTACCAAAAGTTTAAAAAATACATGGGTGGGGGTCAATAGGGGTGTAACAATCAGATGATTTGGATTGATGCATCAGTTAAAAAAAAAAGACTGAAATGGATCAAGGAAACAATCATAAATCATAAGTAAACAATGTGTTAATAATTTACTTTGACTAGCAAGGTGGTTGGCCCATAGCTCTGATATTTAAAATAATTCTTCTCTCTGTCATTATTTGCCACATATAAATAAATTTAAAAATCAAATATATAAAAATCAAATAAAAATAAATCAAATAAATATCACATGAAAAGGCATTGTTTTTTTCTTTCTTTTTTCTTTTAAAAAATATCATTAGATTGGTTGAAATGATTAAAACTAAATTTTAGGACACAAGGACAACCTTTCTCACCTGTCCATCCCATGCAATAAGTCCGTCTCCGGACCTTGAGGTAAATACACAGTGTCCATCAGGAGCGCTAGGAGTAATGTACCCTTAAACCAGCTGTCCATCTGTCCTGACTACAGATACAATTCAGATCATGGTACAGTGAAAACAGAAACAATATCATTGTCTCCTGTTAATAAAATTCTTAATTTTTATCCTGCAATGTATGGAACATTGCTGTTTTTAAGGGTTTGTTGTAATCTAACATGATTAGTGGCAACAGGAGCAGTTTATGAAAGTATTTCAGTTTGTTGGTATCTGCATTAACATGAGAATATGACAAAAACAGCTGTAAGGAAAAATTGCTTATAAATGATAAATGCTGTAGAATGCAATGAAGTGTAAGATATAAACATAGGATTACTGTAAACTAAATTCAATAAATTCAAGGAATTAATTTGTTGCTTGATTAAGGTCATTATGAAATCTGTGTAATCTAGAAAGCTTCGAAATCCTCTGATTTCAAACCTGTGGGTTTTGTTTTCAAATTGCAGCCAATATGAGAACAGTAAAGGGTTTCTGACTAATTCTCCACAATTGAGACCTCCAAAAATCGCAGGTTTCACTTTTATACTTCATGTCACACATCTTGCTTAATTCCGAATCATCTAAAATGACCTGCATCTGACCTTGCTTGATTGTTCCACTTGATTTTTGATGTTTGTGAGAATGATGCTTTCCACCCCAGCATGCTGACAGGTTTTCATTATGCATCTGGAAGTGTATGAGATGTATTACTAGCCCATTTAATAAGATTTCACATTTCACAGTGTATACAAATGTATAAAACATAAGAAAAATAAGAATAAGGTGAATTACAGAGATACCTGAAGAACTTATGCTTGGCTTCCCCACTGAGTTTCTCTATACAAAGCTGAAACACCACAAGAGCTTTTACTCTCTGGAAAGGCAAGAAAGGAATTAATGTAACTTTGCATTAAGTGAAGTACATAATAAGTAGTGGTTACATCACACGTACCAAATGCTGGATAGGGCAGTCAGTCATGATGTGAATTAGGTTCTGTATCATGAAAAGCAAAAACAGCTCATTAATAAATTACATTTATTTAATACTTATTAAAAGAGATTTGGAACATCTCAGTGTCACTGTTAAGTTTATAAAGAGTTCACCAACCCAAAATACCCTGCTGTAATTTTAAATCATTGATATGGTAAAGGAGAGGCTTATCTAACATTTAAAGAAAGAAGGTGTCTTGGGTGTCAGCACTTTGTAACCATCAGTACCTTTTCCACCATGGGAAAGTTTGCAGAACTGAACTTTGCACCTTCTGTTTTCCCCTTAACTTCAGAAAATAGATTGATGATGTTTTTGTTGTTGTCGGTTATGGTATTTAATGTCCTTTTAACTTCATAGAAAAAAACCGAGAAGCTGAAGAGGGAACAACTGTTAATAGCTGAACAGAAACTAATGATGCATTGTGTATGTTCCACAACATTAAACGAATGACATGTCATTCATTAATAAATTGTATTTGTTTAAATGTTGCTGCAGTATAAGAGGAATACATACTTTGTCATGTCCTGTTCATATAAATAAAAATATTTTACTTCAGGGTAGTAAATATGCTCTGCTTTGTATTAATTACACTACACCTGGCACATGGATTTAAATGAGCAAATAGGCAACGGCCTTTGGATGAATATGTTTCGGCCAGCAACTTGTTAATTAATCCTAATTGATGCAGTGAGTACCTTCTCAGCTCTTAAAAAACCTGTCTGAAGATATATACCATGGTAATGGAAAAGATTTCACTGCATTTCAGAAGGGTCAAATTATTGGCCTGAAAAGAAACACCCGAGCCCACAACTCAAACCCAGGACCTTCTTATTGAGAGGCAGACATGCTAACCACTACACCACTGTGAAATATTTCTATGAAAAAGCACACTCAAAATGTGAACCTACAAGCCAGTACTCAGTGTATATAACACCAGCAGAACTGCTTTGCCTGATGCACTCTTACTGCCCTGCTAAGAATACTTCAGCGCCTAAATGATAGCTGGTCAGCAGTGGTCTGAAGAATCAGCAAATGTATGCCTTTAAAGTTCACCTACTCCATGGGTTATAGGTACCTGTCTACTCAGTGTAGCACTTCAGAACACTTTGTGTATCGTGACTGTCTTACTTGTGACACTGTATGAAAAATCTTCAGCTCTAGCAATTGTACAGGAAGACTGTTGTCCAGAACTCTCTCCAAGCTTTTAACGTACAAGTCCTAAAGGCAAAACAGTTCAAGTGAAAAACGTAATAAACTCTTTATCACACAGTATGTTATGCTGACATGCTAGAATAATCTACACCACAGGATCATGACCTCATCTTACCAAACCTTTCAAGATCCATGATTCATCTTTTCTATACAGGAAAAAAAAAAAAAATAACAGTTAGGTTATTTAACGTAATGTTACAGGCAGGCCATAGTTACCCATACGCTGCAAAAATCTATATATTTTTTCTGTCAAATTACCTGCTCAGTAAAACGTTGATGTACTCCATGTTACATTGCAGGACAAACGCTGGGCTAAAATTGCAAAATGACATTGCAAAATGACATAATGTGACATTAAAACTATGTTTAAAAAACTTTTTGACAAATTATATTATGTTATGGTTGTGTGTGTGTTGGCCCTGCGATGGTCTGCTGATCTGTTCAGGGTGTACCCTGCCTTCACCCAGTGTTAGTCTGATAGGCTCCCTGCGACCTTAAAGGATTAAACCGTTCAGCAAATGAGTAAATGAGTGAGAGTATACAGTACTATGGTTATCCAATCTGCCTGAAATCGTGTGTCACATCCTCGCCACCTCAGCCTCGCCTCCAGCTGTTCTAGTCACTGGATTTCTGATCTTGGGTTACTTTTCACTGCCTCACTTCCTGTACTCACTTGTAGCCCTTGTTCTTGTTTAGTTAAGTACTTGTTTAATCGCTTTCTTCAGTCCTTCTTGGTTGTTTTGAGTCTTCACTACCTTTTTAAGCCCAGTCTAATCCAGAGATCTCTGTCCATACACCGTCATGCCAATCTAGCTGTTTGTCTGTGCTTGCAGTGATTCGCCACAACCACGCCAGGCTCACACAATTCTACTGGAGCTCCTGGGAGTTGAGCCCTCTGTTTTCTGCACTCCATGAATACCGGGTCTCATGCCAGAACCACGTGTACTATCAGAAAATGTCATGTACTGTACGTACAATGTATGTGAAGTTGTGGCATTCAGCAATCTTTTAGAATTTAGAATTTTTATAGAAGTACTAATACAATTTACACATGGAAGAAACGTGTTGTAAGAGTTATGTCCATATGGTTTACATTCGTTTTTACTAAATGGCTCTATATTTCATTCATTTCAATATATTTTAAGAGTTAAAAACTGGGCAACAGGGTGGCGTAGTCTTCCTCACAGGAAGAAGGTCCTCCCTGGCTCGATTCCCAGGCTCGGGCATTTCTGTATGGAGTTTCCATGTTCTCCCAGTGCTTGTGCGGTTTTCCTCTGGGTACTCCAGTTTCCTCCCACAGTCCAAAGACATGCACATTAGACTAAGTGGCTGTTCCAAATTACCCCTAGGTATGGATATGAGTGTGGATTGCTGAGTGTATGTTGCCCTGCGATGGTCTTACGAGCTGTTCAGGGTGTACCCCGCCTTCTCCCAGAGTCAGCTAGATAAGCTTTAGCCTCCCCATGACCCTAGGTGAAAGGATTAAGTGAGTTTTATTAAGTATTAGGCAAGTGATTGAGTGATTGAGTGAATGAGTGAGTGAGTGAGTGAGTGAGTGAGTGAGTGAGTGAGTGAGTGAGTGATTGAGTGAGTGAGTGAGTGATTGAGTGAATGAGTGAGTGAGTGAGTAAATGAGTGAGTGAGTGAGTGATTGAGTGAGTGAGTGAGTGAGTGAATGAGTGAGTGAGTGAGTGAGTGAGTGAGTGATTGAGTGAATGAGTGAGTGAGTGAGTGAATGAGTGAGTGAGTGAGTGAGTGAGTGAGTGAGTGAGTGATTGAGTGAATGAGTGAGTGAGTGAGTGAATGAGTGAGTGAGTGAGT
>JBCNYH010000006.1:12325418-12338908 GCA_039654325.1 Tandanus tandanus | reverse complement strand
CTGCAATCAAAGGCTACAATAATAAATGGACCTGCAAAAAATCCCATCACACTATTAAATAAACAGGACAAACAGGACGCCTCGATAAAGAGGATAAAATAGACTTTAATTTCAAATAGTTTTGACCAGTGTCCCCAGATAACATGGATCCCCGTGTAATCTTGTGAGAGTGAAAAATAAAGAGGAATAGTGTTATATTTTCGGAAGAGAATTTATAACCGTAGATAATGCAGAGTTTTCTCGGTGGAGAGGTGGCACAGGTGGATAAACACCTGGATGATGCGTTAGTGGTTATTTTTAACGCAGGGGCCCAGGTTCGAATCCCGCTGCGCTCATTGTAATTATTTAGAAGTTTATTCGTTTTTTTATTCATTCATTCGGGTAAATGTCGGCGAAATGGGCGAAGTGTAAACATCTGTAAGCCAGTGTCACCAGTTAACATGGAAACCAGTTAAGCCGGAACACCGTGTTCACAGAGTGAAATCTGGTGCTCCATTTTGCTGTACAATAAAGTGAAACATGTGTCATGTCTCAAAAAAAATGAATAAAGGAGCAAAAATAAATGAATAAAACGAATAAACTTCCAAATAATTACGTAAATATATCAGCTGGAAAACAAGTCATTCATTTCCTAGCACATTTTAATAACTACATTTGTTCTCTTCCGGCCAGAACAGACTGAGTGGCTCATGTCATCACTTCCGGCATTTGGTACATTCCCTTTCCGTTAGAATGCAGTCATTTGTAAATTTGTTTCAGGACTTGTAAAAGTGTTTTGCATGTTGTATTTTTGTTTTCTTAAAATGTAATTTTGTTTTGTTTAAATGTATTTTTGTTTTCTTAAAATGTATTTTTGTGTTGCACTTCCCGGCCACCGTAGCCATGACATGTACTTATGGACATCTGTGACTACAGGTGATACCACATTCACAGCTTCTGTTGTATGTTGTAACTCGTTTATATTAGCAGGTCTTTTATTTCTGCTGGTCACACTACATAAAATGATCCCCTTTTTTTTTTTTTATTTCTGATTGGAGGACTTCAGTTTTGGAGATTGTAAAGTTGTTGTTTTTTTCTTCACCTTCGATGTCATCCTTATAAATAAAACTTCCGAATACTACCATATAAGGCTACACTTCCTAGATACTATTGGAAGTTTAGCCTAATATGGTAGTTTTATGGTGTGGATTATGCAAATGACACGAACACTTACACACAGGCAAAATTCAAGCTCTTTTTACAGTTTTGTAGGACATTCGTAGATAATAAGTCTGATGCAATAGGTATTGATGATGCAACTGATGCAACAACTTATTCTGATGAAGAGAATAAGTCTTGTTGCACCAAACTGACGTTCTGAGTAAATTTATTTCTTAAAATTATATTATATTAGATATAAGTTTTTTGTCATATCTTCATCAAATTTTGCATAAATTCAATTGTTTTGGTCATTCTAAAGCTAAAAGTGCCCTCTATTTATACAATATATCAATAACTCAAAAATGTCAGTTTGTTGCATTAGGACTCATTTTGTGGTGACGGTCACCAATCTAGGCAAGATGATATCTTACTTTATACAGCCTACCTGAAGACAGTAGGAAACAGTTCAATAGCAATAAGCTGGACGAAAAGTAAGTAGGCCAGACAAGCCCTTGATTCAGCCAAGTGACTGTTATCTTTTATAAGTTTCTCGTCTCCTTTTCCTCTCAAAGGATGATAGAACAGGAGTTTGGGCAGAGGCTCCTGGATAACTGATAGAGTGGTCTATAATCAGAAGTAAGAAAGAGAAATTAGAAAGCACTTTACTTATTTTTTGTGGAAAGGAGCATGTTTAGCTCACCATAATCTCTGTGGCAAAGGTAAAGAGGGGAGAGTTTTGGGACGTTTGAGTCTCTCGATCGAGTTGAGCTTCAAGGAGAGGTTCTCTCAGACTCTCCATGCAGCTACAAGCAAAATGCATATAAGGTCACAATTAAGACTTGGAAGAAGGAAATGGGGTGAATATAACTCACAATATTTGTTGTTTTTTTAGGAACTACTCTGAATATTCTCATTATAAACATATAAAAACCTACAATTTGAGCAGCACAGTCCTCAGTCTTGCATGATGTGTGTTTGCTATTGGACTCTGTGCACCTTGGCTTTTGACTTCCTGCACAAATGGCTGCACAAAGGTCAGTAGAGCAGTGCAGCAGCGACCAAGACCATGCTCGTCTTCCTCTTCCTGTTTGTGCATATATGGTACCGGCAGCTTTGAGATCTGTTTGTGCAGAGCGTCCAGGGCCAGGCCCAACATGGCAGGCTTTGAATCATCAAGCCTCATTAACACTGTGTGTGAAAGGGCTAAGTATCAGACAAATTGTATAGGTTTTCTATTTAAGTAATTTATTTATTTATTTTTTTAAGGAAAAAAAAAAAGATTTCAATTGTTATAAATTTTGTTATACTTTTAGGTTTGTGCAATCGATACTTAAATCAGTACTGTAATTACATCTGTGAACTCCAGGGGGAGGCATGTTCTCCAGTTTCCTGTGTACTTGTTTTGAAATGGTAACATTTCTACTCTTTTGACTAGTCATTGTAAGACTGCTGTCCCTAAATGGTTTTCTGTTTCTAGTTCACAGATCTTCACATCTTATTGGCTTATTGTGTGTGCTGCTGTGTTTGTGATTAAATGTAAAATTATTATTCAAGCTATTATTAAAGCATACTTTTTATACCCATTTGAACTGTAAGTGCTGACATTTAGCTACAACAGGTGCTTAATTACCTGTTTGAATATGTTGCATGAGCAGAGTGATGGTGTCTGCAATGGCACCAGGATCAGTTTCCTCTAGGTGCCTGAGCAAGACGTCTAAGAGGTTGTCTGCACTGCAGATCTGAAGAAGGAAAACATTATTTTTAAACTGAATTGCTATGTAGTGATCTGTAAATCAGTCATATTTTATTACATATTCATTACTTACTTGTAAGAGATGTGTAATCACGGCCTGACAGTGTACAGAATCTCCCTCTTTCCTCACCATCTCCTTAATCAGTGGCCTTAAGAGACCACTACCCATAGACTTCACTATGTCCTGAGTACAAAGAATATTTTCTGTAACTGCAGCTTGGACAATAGCTCCAAAGCTCCAAATGTAATAAAAAAAATAAGTTAATGTACAGGCGGCACGGTGGCGTAGTAGTTTGCACGTCCGGTTCGATTCCCGGGCTCTGGGCATTTCTGTGGAGTTTATGTGGAGTTTGCATGTTCTCCCCGTGCTTGTGTGGGTTTCCTCCAGGTACTCCAGTTTCCTCCCACAGTCCAAAAACATGCACAGTAGGCTTATTGGTGTTTCCAAATTGCCCCTAGGTGTGAGAGTGAGTGTGAATGGTTGTACGTGTGTTGCCCTGCAATAGCCTGGCGAGCTGTTCAGGGTGTAGCCCACCTTCGCCCAGAGTTGGCTGAGATAGGAACCAGCCTCCCCGGAACCCCAATGAGGATTAAGCAGCTTAGAAAATGAATGAATGAATGAAAATTAATGTACAAATAGTAATATGCTTGCTCAAATACATTAGTGTTTCCATGGTAACAGTTGGGGACACAGGGAATCATATTACTTACAGGACATAATTAAAGGCTAATAATAACAATATTATTATTATTATTATTATTATTAACAATAATACATAATAATACAACAACAACAACAATAATAATAATAATAATAATAATAATAATAATAATAATAAATGTTTTTTTAACAACAAAAAAAAAAAATGCCCAGTCATTACTATGGTGAAATTTTCTGTAAGGAGATTTAACATTTATGAAAGGAGTCTCCAGTGTCAGTTTTAACACTCAGTAAAGTTTCCACCCTGCAGACATCTTCACAACATAGAAGTTTACACCTTCTGTTTTCTTGCTAACATTTTAAATTAATCAAATCATTAATTTGTGAGATCAAATAACTAAATTATTAGTTAATGTGAGGGAATGACCAATTAGTGTTTATATCTGTTATGACGAAGAACAGCAAGAACATACTTGTTTCGCTAATGTTCCACGGCATTAAATTTATGCAAACTAAAACTACTAGAAAAATGTCAAATTCTACATTGTTGTGTTATAAGAGAAATAAAACACTTCAGGATGCTGTTTTATTGGGAACGAATCAACGTTGGGGTGGTAAAGCAACTCCACTTCATGTCAGGCTACATCAACACTCTTAGTGATGAACAGCATGCCCTGAAGTTTGATGCACTTTGTGCAGAGATTTTCGCTTTCTGTAGCAGTCATTTCAAATTTCACTTCCCCTTGTACATGCATGATAGAAGCCATGTTTCCTGTTCTCTGGTATACCTAAACATCTGACACTGATTTTTATGTTCAAATCTATATAGACTCAGATAAACTGAATGGACTTTAAAGTTCTGGTTTAAAACACACATGCTCCTGAGACTCTGCAGGAAATAGGGGAACAGTGAAACAGGAACAGGGGAACAGGAGAAGCAAAGGCACTTAATGGAGCGCTGCGTCTAAGGGCTACCAGTGGAGCGAGAAATCAGACTGATTTTCCACCAAACTACATTTTTACACCCAAGGGGTGAAGAAGTCAGTCAGATAGGAATTATAGCAAAGTGGTGGTTTTGTAGGAACAGCTACTTCCCAGGGTTCTCTGTCCTCAGTGGGACAAAATGATGGCAGAGATGTGACTATGTTGCAGTAATTGCTTGTATCTTGGGGATGTGGAAAGATTCTTTATTGCTTTTTATCGTCGTTTTTCTTTCTAACAACCTCAGCCTGTGTGTCAAAGTTAGAGTGGGGCATGGACTCCTTTATAAAATCTGTTGATTGTAAATACATGACTTGCAGCCATGGGAAAATGTACATTAAGCATTTTAGTTAATCCATTTTAAGCAAGACTTTTGCAGAAGCATGTCAGCGTTGCAATTACAAGAAATGTTAACATACTCACCTGATTTTTATCATCACTGATAAAATCAAGCAGTTGTGCACTGTCACCTTGAGCAATGCACAGTTGACCAACGTTCAGAAAGAGTTCATGATCTTCTGGTTTCAAATCTTTTCCTGGAGTATTTCTCTAAAACAGAATTATTTTGCGTTCTTATTATTCAGGCATTATTTAATTATGTATATTAAAATTGACACCTTTCTGGGTATTTTACAGAAAAAAACACTGTTTGTAGTCATAGCATACACTAATACTACACTAACACTCTTTTATTCTACACGACAATTCGAACGTGTTTCATACTATTCAGTGTTTTCAGTTTTCATAAGTCTCCTAAGACCCTAACCCTAAGGTTGTGTGTCTTATCATTTCTCTGCACCACTTCTGTTCTTTACCAAATAATAAATATTGGTCAATGTCTTCAAACAGTAAAGGTGAAGTAAGTAACATTGATCCTTTTGTTACAGTGGCACCTGCCAAAGAGTGGGATGTATTAGGCAGGGAGTGAACAGTTCTCAAAGTTGATGTGTTGGAAGCAGGAAAAATGAGCAAGCATGAGGATCTAAATGACTTTAACAGGTGCTACATTATTATTATTTTTTAATAATTATTATTTTTTTTATATACTGTATTAATCCTGCAAGGGAAATTTGGCTCTGCCTTTAACCCACCCAAAGTGAGCACATACACACATGTAAACAGTGAGCACACACACACACACACACTCGTAAACAGTGAGCACACACACAATCGGAGCAGTGGGCTGCCATATTGTGGCACCCGGAGAGCAGTTGGGGGTTAGGAACCTTGCTCAAGGGCACTTCAGCCATGAAGGTGTAGGAAGGGAAGGTGCTGCTCACTCCCCCCGCCGCCACACATTTTTCCTGCTGGCTCCAGAATCAAACAAGCGACCTTTTTGTCTCAAACCCGCTTCTCTAACCATCAGGCAACGGCTATGATAAATTATGATAGACATTCAAGTACGTGTTAGTTTATCTGAAAATGATTATGACCCATCACCACAGAATTAGTCTCTAGTCATACTGACTTTCTGAGTAAACTAATATAAAAAAAAACTAAGTCCTGTGAATTGATTTTATAATTTTGAGATACATTTTTGGCATATCATCAAATTGTATATGATTTTAAATCTGAGAGTGCCCTCTATTTATACATGTGCATGACTCAAAAGTCACTTTAGTGCATTAAGAGTCATTTTGTGGTGATAGGCACAATTAGGTCTCGACTCAGTGATTCACTAAACTACAACTAATTCCTTGATCTGGTATCAGCCATGATGTTTTGTGAACTATTTTGTGGATAATGATTGAGAGGAATCCCTGTGTGATGAAGGCCCAGTGTATCAGTAGGTGAGTGGCCTTCATACTACTTGGTACCAGATAATCGGTAGAGTGAATTATTATATACAATATACACTTCACTTCACAATCCCATTTCATTGTATTACCAAAGATTTACTAGCATATGTAGCTGCTACATGCTTATCTTAAGGCAAAGACAATCCTACTTCCATTTTATTATGCAGGAGTTAACTATACCTTGTGTAGGTACTTAGTAATATTGGTTGTATTTGGTTATAGTCTGGATATCACAAAGATGAGAAAAATTACTTTACACAGAATGTACTTTATTTTAATACATTATTTCAAAGTTGCCCTGTGGTGGCCTTGCGAGCTGTCCAGGGTGTACTCTGCCCTCGCCCAGAGTCGGCTGAGATGGGCCCAGCGCGACCCTAATTAGGATTAAGCGGTTCAGAAAATGAATGAATGAATGAATTATTCCAAAGTTACTTTATTAAATCATTCGACTGTGTAAAAATATAGTTTGATTTTAGCATGTTTGTATAGTGATAGTGACTGTAAATACTGAAACAATATGGGTCTTCTATGCAAGCTCTTTACTTACATGTACGACCTAAAAAGTATGTACCAACTATTACCAGTTACTTGTTGTACTGAAAATTAAAGTTTACCCATTCCAATTCTAATTCCAATTCTAATTTTTTAATTCTACTTTGAAATTAATTCTTCATATATCTGCTAATGACTACACGGACCTTTTCATTCACTTGGTTTGCTGTTTACTCACCCATCTGTGAATTACATCATCCAGTTGATTCGCTGCCATTGTTGAGTGTCAGTCCAAGCCACAGCTTGCCCCCCACAAATGGTCTCAATCAACTCCGGATCAGTTACTATCCCTCTCTGCTCTTTGATCACAGAGATTTTTTTGGAATGATACATACACAAAAGAGCCTAGCAAGCCATGATATTGGAACTGAAGTGTATGAAAGGACAGCAGCATGGAGAGATCTCTTTGTAAAGCTCTTATTAAGCACAGAGCGAGCTAATAGGATTACACCAGAGCAATCTGACATGCACTCAAGCAGGACACGTTTCTCGAAAGCTCTAGGGAAGAATCACTCCAACCCAAATATTCTTGTTAATCATTTTACTGGACTCTCTTGAGTCCACAGGTTTGTACATTATAATAGCCTGTATTATGTCTGGGGTTTTCTTTTTTGACATTTAGTGCTCAATACCTGGTAGCATTATAGTCCATGCAGAGCACAAGGACTCACAATAGTTCTCTCAGACACTAGTTATTTAAACATGTCATGCCATGGTAATATTGAAAAGATATCCCTGATTGCTTGGGTTGCGAGTCATTTTCTGCACAAAGCATTAATCCAACATTTCTCCGATGTATGAAACTTGATATGGGCCCTGTGTTTGACTTCCTGTTTAGTGTATGGATAGAGGACCCTGATTTTAGCTCAATGGATGAGGACAAGGTTTGAGCACTAGGATTTAAGCTGCAGCTGGTTTGATGGTTTGCTCTGTCTATTGCTGTGTGATGAAAAGCCAAACACAAAAGGCGTAGTGCAAATAGAGTGTATGGAAGAGCACGCCTGTCGCGTGTCTGCCTCAGATTTGCTCCTGCTTAATTGGAGACTGCTGATTCAGTGTTTTGACAGCAGACAGTGATGTTTATTGGGAGTAAGGAAAGAAGTGTCTGTCTGCTAGACAATGCTGACAGATCTATCGGGCTGGTGATGTCAGATGTTTGACATTTCTCTTGTTGTATCCGTATTGTTTATTCGAGACCCGGCGGAAATGCGTTTGAAAAAGATACACACACTTTACAGGGCAAATCCACTGAACACCTACATATTAAACATGAATTTCTTCTCTTCTGTTGTTGTGAGAACCCCAATTACAAAGGGACCAGTGATACTTTCTTTAAGTTCTGTTAGCATTTTCTCTCTAATAAGTGCTCTTATGTGTGTATATTCTGAAACATTCTTCCCCTAATCCAGCTGCTCATTATTCAGTATGGGCTTTGCTAAAGGTATGTGTTAAGTAGCAGACCTGCATCAGGTCAGTGCTATCACATAACCATGTATTTTTTAATAGGCACCAGCAACAAGACAACACCTCCGTAACTTGATTACCTGACACACACATTGACCTTTCAGGCTAAGGTCTCTGAGCAATGTGGAATCTGCATGATATTCAGCACATATACATTTGTACTGAAGTCACCTTGATTTCATCACTAGCAACCATTAAATATATCTTAGAATTCAACTTAAAATGATATAGTATGTGAGGGTGGGAAGGATTTTAGGTCTCTTTTACCATCTTCTAGCGAGTTTTAAGCACCGTGGTCCTTAGAGGATTTGTCTGGAATTGAAGTTGTCTGCCAAAAACTTGTCCCTGGTGCCCAGTTGGCATGTCAGGGGGAAAGTGTTCTGTTTAAAGCTCTCTCCCCTGTGACTCTGTCTTAGCTTCAAATGACCTGCCTATTGTTAGATTGATGCATTATAGTTTTTGTTAAATTCAATATAAGCATCTTAATCATCCTGATTTTTGTACCTATGTTAAATAAAAAGTCAGACGTGGACAGGAAAATACTGTAAAATGTGGTTTAATTGTATCAAAGGAGGGGTTGTTAATCCACAAAGGGAGAGGTTGAAGTCAGTCACAAGCCCCACTTGACTCCTCTTCTTTAATTACTTGATTTTGGTTTGCAAACAAGAATTAGCTTTGGTTGCTATTAGCAGGAATGGAAACAGAGAAGATTGAAAACCCAGGTGTTGTGGGAAAGGCATTCCTTTATAGCAAATTAGTTTTTAGCATTAGAAACACAGGAATCCACCATCGTCAATTTATTTTATGGTCCAACCTGTGACTCTCTGCTTTAAAGGATAAGGAAATATGCGAGATGAATTTTTTCCCCCCTGGTGATGTCTGTACAGTTTGTACAGTATCAGTAGTTTGTTCCAGTGAAACAGTGACTAAATACTAAGAACTATGTGGTTGAAGCTGGAGGTCCAATCACATCATTCACTAGCTCCTGCTAAATGGTTCTGTAGCCATAGTGAAACTAAAGCATTCAGTATGAAATTACAAAAAAGTGAGTAAATCAGAAAGGTCACATAAGTTTGAAAATGATTGTGTGGGTTATATGGTATCATGTGAAAAATATGGGAAGGTTTATGCTCTGAAATTGTATGTGATTTCACATAAATGCACACAGTGTTCTGTTCAAGAGAAATCTTGAAAAAGGAAACCACATAATCTGTGTGTGAAATTAAGTTGTAAGTTGTGACAAGCTCAACTGAGCTACACCGGATGTATGTTTGTGATGCATTCAGATCCAGCTACATAGCTGGTTGTGCCAATAATTCAGTTTCTGGTCTAAAAATCTTCATAGAATGGTTCAAGTCATCTAGTAAAAGCTTGCATAATTTTGTGCATCCATTCATCCACCCAGTGATTATCTATACCATTTATTTGGAGGAAGCTGGAGCCAAGTCCAGCTGAGAGAGACAGGGTATCTCTGAACAAGTTACCAGTCCATCATGGGGCTAACACAGATACAATCTACCATTCATACTCACACTCACACCTCTGGGCAGTTTAGAGAAACCAACTGACCTAATGTGCATGTCTTTTTACCAGAGTACAATATATCATCATCATCATCTTCTTCTTCTTCTTCTTTTGCTTGGTCCGGGGTCAGGTCGCAGGGGCAGCAGCCAACACTATGAGGTCCAGACATCCCTCTCCCCAGCCACTTCCTCCAGCTCTTCCAGGGGGACACCGAGGCGTTCCCAGATCAGCCATTTACCAGCATTTTCTGGGTCAACCCCGGGGTCTCTTCCTGTTTGGACATGCCCGAAACACCACACCAAGGAGGTGTTTAGGAGGCATTCTAATCAGATGCCAACTGGCTCCTCTCAACGGAAAGGAGCAGCGGTTCAACTCCGAGCTCCTCCCAGATGACCGAGCTTCTCACCCTATTACAATACAATACAATATAATAAAATAAAATGCAGAATAAGAGGATGTGCTGGATCAAGTGCTATTTTATAACCTGCTGAATGGTGAGGGTGAAACCCACATTCCTAAACCAAATTTGCAGTGATTAATGTGATCATTACAAATATAACACTCCATGCAATAAAATAACAATATACTAGACTCTTATTAGCCCTGCCATCTTTTCACATATCATCCGATTGGACTTTTGATTCGACACTTTCAAATTGTCTCAGGTTTGAATTATCTGATGATTTAATGTTGCATCATATTACATTTGACAACAAACAAAAAAATTCTGTCCATCTTTGATTTTTCCAAGCTTAAAGGCAAGTTCTTCTGTTTCAAAGTGAGGATATAAGTGCTATGGAAAGAAAAATCATGTATCAGATACTCCTACTCAAGAAAAACTGGCAACCTCTGAAACATTGGTTACACATGGGCGATTTTAATAATTTGAAGGACACACCCGGAAAATCAACTTAAGCATGTGTAAATGACCTTTAACAGACACTTACTACTGACATCCCTTTTGTATCAGTACTCTGAATGAGGCCCAACATCCTGAGACAATGCCACGTTTTTGTTTTTTTTCGAATACTGACAATGGCATGGAGTCAGACACATCTGTTTTCTCCTTGAACATGTATTGTCTCTGAACTGAACAAAACTTGTACTTTAAATGCCAGAATTCCAGGTTGGCCTCTGATCTGTCTGCATGTTACATCTTAGTTACACGCTGGGACCAGAGGGAGGAAGAAACAACAAATCCATACTTCCACACCAGCACAGCTACAGCGAAAGCCTGCATGCCCTTTAGTAACTCGGCATTTTGATGGCAGTTACTAGTGTTGACTTGTTCCCAATCAATTCATACAGGGTGGAAAGCTTCATGTGCATCCCGTATTGTGTGTGTGTTGTGTGTGTGTGTTGTGTGTGTTGTGTGTGTGTGTGTGGGTGGGTGGGTGAAAGTGATCAATACGCTGGCGCCCGGTTACCCCCAGCAGGAGAGCCCCATCTCTATGGGTAAATCCCCACAGCAACAGAGGCTGGGATGTTATATCTGAACAAGCTGTCAAAATGATTTTGTCATGCCACTCACGCTGTGGTATTTGGAGATGCAGACACACTGCGGTTAGGGGTTCCTGTGTCTTTTTCTTCAGGTGATGGAGGCTTTTAGGTCCCCCTCGACTCCCTCCCCCTTTGACCTCCCTTTTTCCGTTTGAGCGCCTGATAAAAAGTTAAGTCTTTCATTATATCTTACCCAGTGACCAGTATCTCAGATCAGTCCTGTATCTGTTTTATTCTGTGCTTATCTGATTAATTTAAACACCACTGAGTGTAATGTTTTTAAAGATTAGCAGAACAGACATTTATGTGTTTGAAGAAGAATGTATTTTACTAATGATTCTTATGAGGTTGATTTGTGGATACATATTCTACTATATGTCACATCAATCTTTCCACAGCCGTATCTGTGCAGTACAGTGCTGTAGTAGAGTCTCTGACTGAACTGGGTGGGTTGCCATTTAGAAGAACTTTGATACGACACAAGCAGATCAGGTTCTTTTTGGCATCATAAATGTTTCAGAGCGAGCAGGAGTGGAGTCTCAGCTCCATCAGAGAGCCCCTGTAGACCGGATCCGTGTTCTCTGCTCATGCTTCACTGCTCTGAGCCTCGGCATATTATTGTGCAACGTTCTGATTAAAGAGATTTGACAAAGCATTTATATATCTTTTTTTTTTTATTTTAATAATTCACTTTCATATAATGCCCGATAGTGCATTTCCAGAGTACAGTGATATGAAATGCACCTTCATGTGTGTGTGATCACATTTTACACACATAATAACATGTGAAAAGCATGCGAACGAATTTTCCATAAGGGTTGTTATTCACTCAAAGTATGTTTTCAGGTACAATATGTTGTGCTTAATGAGCACTGTTGTTCTGTTCATAGCTCGCTGCCCACCAGAGGCTTGAACAACGGCAACACTAAAACAGCAGCACAGCTGTTCATGTAGCTGGTTCGCTCAGTAAGACGACTCTGGTGTTTTAGGTTAGACACACGAGACATGTCTGAGTGAGCGTCTGAGAAAATGTGGAAGTGTGTTTGTGAAATTGAGGTATATATATATTTTTTTGGCTGCAGAGCAGGTGTTTGGTTATGAGACACACAGACCCACACAGTAAAAAAGATGTTTAGCAGAAGTGCTCGCTCGCTCGCTCACAATCCGTTTGATTCTTTGGACTAAAGACACATGACCTTCCACAGTTCCCTGAACAGACATTAGTACAGGCTTGAGCAGGTCTACATTCAAGCATCAAATCATTCATTAAATCAGAACATCAAAAGCAACTTTACTTGAATGCTTTATCATGAATTTTTTATTATACCCAAGAAAAAAATCTTTTGTCTTTTTTCCAAACACTGGCTTTACTTTCTCTCTCTCTCTCTCTCTCTCTCTCTCTCTCTCTCTCTCTCTCTCTCTCTCTCTCTCTCTCTCTCTCTCTCTCTTTGTCTCATCCCTTTGTGATATTAAACATATGCCTGGCTTGGCTTTACTTGGCTTGTAATGGATCTCATGAATTTTTTAGAGAGATTCATTGCTTCCATCATCCCTGGTTAAGTTGATGACTGTATCACCGAGCAGCAGCCCCCCACCCCACCCCCCAACTCTTGCCCACCCAATCACCCCTTATTTGGCTGCTTGAAAATCACACATTATTTCCAGAGACAAGATTGAAGCTAACTGAAAGAGAGGTGCACTGCTTTAATGCTGAGCTTCTAAAGGCATTTCAGTGTTAACAGGAAGGATTATGCTACCTAATGCATGTGAAACACATGTCTACACCAGGCTTCAGAGTTTTCATTGCACCTTTCTGTAGATCATATATGACAAGTTGGAGGAGGTAGGAGGATTGGTAGTACAGGAATAAATGTGGTTTAGTGTCTATAGATTTTAATAACAGCTCCTGCACTCCCTGACCTTTTCTATCATGCACAATATATGGCAAGCTGTTTAGCTTTTAGTGCTTTTATGCTTTTAAACTGTAAATATCGTGGTAATCAAGATGATGTATGTTTGATATCAAAAGAGAAGTGTTTAACATAGATAGATAGATAGATAGATAGATAGATAGATAGATAGATAGATAGATAGATAGATAGATAGATAGATAGAT
>JBCNYH010000006.1:12271977-12284320 GCA_039654325.1 Tandanus tandanus | reverse complement strand
TGTGTATATATATATATATATATATATATATATATATATATATATATATATATATATATACACACACACATACATACATACATACAGCACCTTATATAAAAAAATGTATGTATAAACAAAAGTCCATTCATCAACTCGGCCCACTGAGTTTATATTTTAACATTTTATTTTATTATAGCATCCCTGATCTGCAGCATCATTTAGTGAGGCAAGTGTTCTTTATGTGATTGTCAGCAAAGAAGTCAAAACTAGGGGTACATGTTGTAAATATGTAGGCATGATGGGGTTTTCCAACATTAACATGAAGACAAAAGAAAAGTATGGGAACGGACAATACTCACTGCATGCTATACAAGCATACAGCACAGACCACAGTACACCAGCACATTATTACATTCACACTCATGCACGCACATACCATGTGATTTAGTGTTTTAACAGGTTTTCTCTCCCTCATCTCCATCTTTCATTAATGCTCAAGTGAACCAGAGACCAACTACACAAATCTCACATAATCAAACACGAAGCTGTAACGTATTCTAGCCAACACCAACATAGCTACAGAAACTAAAGAAAGAGAACATAAACACCTTCTGAGCAATCATATTTACGATTTCAACAACACTGAGGAAAAAGCAAAGTTGTTGTGAAGTTTCAACGTGACTATTTTTAAAAACATGAATTGATAATCCATTTTATTCCATAGAACTGTTAAAAGCTTGATTAATTTTCTATAACAGAACTACCACATGGAGACTAATGCCAGCTATAAGTCACAGGGGCTGCTTGTGTCTATTTAACTTCAAGGGAGAGACACATAATAAAGAGAAGCTGGTGAAGGTGATAGGGTAAGGTATCACTGTTTATAGCTGCTATAATCTAAGTGATAGCAGGAAGTAACTTGTTCCATGGATGTTCCACAACATTAAATGTAACTCAATATCATTATCTAATAAATAAAGAACTGTACCTTTTGGAAAATCGCTGATGTATATGAGGAAAAAAGCAATTTGAGGTCTGCTGTCATTGTAAAACAATCAGCTTCAAGACAGTAAGAGTAATTCTGTTCAGTATCTGCTCTCCTCACACCAGCCCATCATTGAATATTTTCATAACAGCACACTCTTAGGTGTTTTATTCCTTACTCATTAACCACTTAGTGGGGCAGTGGTGATAAAGTCTATATTTAATTTTACCCTATACAAACTTTAAAATTTCATTCATAATTTTATTCGCTTTTGTGTATTTACCTAATCACCCATAGGGTTTCTACAGTCACGCCAAACTTAAAAGTAGAACAAGAATTATTTCACAATGCTGGTATAAACAGTGACTTTCTAATGAACCAATGGACACACTGCTTTTAATCTTCTTTAATGTTTTTATTTTGAACAGCTCCAATACCACTGAGCTCACGTATACGATCCTAAATTTCCAATTAAGTAACCCATATCCTTTCACATATCCTTTGAAATCACTCACTCATTTGGCAAACCGCTTAATCCTAATAGGGTTGCAAGGAGGCTGTGCTTATCTTAGCCGAAAACTGGGCGAACGCGAGGTACACTCTGAACAGCTCACCAGACTATCACATTGCTAACACACCTTGGAACTGGCAAAGCCTTGAAAAAGAGAGGAGAGAGAACTCGAGAAGAGCACAGTCATTAACCCATGCCTCACCCGAGGCCATGGTCATGAGTGATTGAGAGATTGGGTGAAGCCCACAGTGATCCAGTACACTGGCATTAGACCATAGATACAGTTATAGACCATAATACAGTTTCATACTTACATATGACTGCATGTTTGTTCTCCAACATTATTTTCATTAGTTATCTCAGTCTATGTCAATATGACAAATCTACAAGTTATGTCTTGGTTTCCATGACTGGTCTGGTCCAGTCTCATTTTTCCATAAATAATTCCATATCAATTACAGTATTACAGGGTCACTTTGTAGATCCGCAGCATCAAAAAAATCATATGCACAATAAGCAGAACTACTCCCTAAACTAAAAAAAAAAAAAACCCTGGTTAATTATCTGATAATGTATGCAAGATTGGGGCGTTCTCTAAAGCAGTGGTTCTCACAGTAGGGTGTGGTGAGTCATAGTGAGTAGGTCCATGATTTAATTTTTTTGTTTGTTGGTTTCCAACCATGGCAATCTCAACTCACCAGTATCAAAGCTATTCTATTTATTAGTTATCATAACTTTTTGTTTTGAACCTCTTTGACTGCTCTCTTGAACTGAATGATTTCAGTCTAAAACTTGACAACTGAAAAATAAGCTCATCTATAAATGTTGAAACACGTTAGGCCTCATATTACATCAGTGGAAAGTTTAGAAATAGAAAGCTCCAATTAATAGACAGAACAGTATTGCAAACGTTTATACAATGTTTAATTACATTTCACAGACACATTCAGTACAGATTTCATTGATGTTAAAGAGGTTTGTGATATAAAAGTTTGTGGACCACTGCTCTAGAGAGTCAGTCTAATGAGTCATTGAGTAGCAATAGGTGAAGATGAGGACGGGTTACTGAAGATGAATGACTAAAGTAAGGCTCACAGAGGGGCAGTTTTGAAAGCGGTGCAGCACAGTTTAAAATGACGGCGATGTGTCAAAACAATCGTAAGCAGTAGGTAAAAACACGGTATGAATACGCTTTAATGAGGTTGTATTGAACGTGGTTCAGAAAGGGTGCGAAAGGTGACCAGGCAGATACAAAATAGTTAGACAGTGAAAAATTTTGAAAATCTTGCACTTTATGGTGGACAGTCTCATGGTTGATGGCAAAAAGCATAATATCAAGATGATGTCACTGCAGTCCAACACGTTTTTGAACTGTGCTGGACCGCCATCAGAACAATTCTAGCTTAAAGTGAACTAAGTGGGGGTCACCACTGATACAAGGCCGTCCATTTTACAAATCTTTTGATAGATACATCAACAGAAGTGATTTATAATCTCTCCTAAATATTTATTTGTGAAATTAATGTTATATGTTGTGAAATTAATGTAATTATTTAATTAAATGTTACATAAATGTGTGCTAGAATAATTTGTCTCCTGAACATTTTAGGTCTTTTCTCCAAGCTGAGGTCAGAATCTTTAAAGAACATCTTTAGTTATTGCCCTGATCACTACTGTAAATCATGTTTTTAAATTATTTTTCTAATGCATTATTTAGTTATCTGTATTGTCACCCATTATGGTTGGTTTTTTTTTTTGGTCTATACTGTATTAACTGTATGGTGGCAATAACTTTCCCCAGTGAAGATCAATAAAGTTTCTAAAAAGTTAGTTAATCTAATCCCTCTTTTTATTTGCTGATTTCCGGCCTAGTGACTAGCCAGTTGTCAGGTCAGAATAATATTTCTAAGAAGAAAATCTTCTGACTTCTGAATCTTGCATTACCTGGCACCAGCTGTAGTACTTTTTTTTTTTTTGATAAGCTTATTTATATACGGGGAAAACCCAGGGTAAAGCACTGTTGTTCTGAATCTCTTCTGCTGCCATAGAAACACGCAACACCTTTAAGGTCCATCCCAATAAGCTACAGATTGTGTACCCATTTATTGCAAGAATGGCTATGCAACAGCTCTGCATTTTGAATATTCAATAAAGCGAAGTTTTATGCTGCAGTCCAACACCCTGTCTGCCGAGTGAGTCTACCTCAATAGTTCTCTGCAGTGTGCTGCTAAATCTCTGTCTCATGTTTAAACATGTGCATGCAAAACAGCAAGGTACAACGTCAGCTTTGATTCCAGTTTGGTGGGTAACTCAGCCTGATAGGAAGTGGTTTCACATATGGTAATGAAGATAGCTGAGCTGTGGTCTCAGAACAGCCATGCTAAAGCAGCAACTTTACCCCATAGCAAGAGAGGCGCAAAAAAAAAGTGTCATTTTCAGGCAGCAGAGTGGCGCTTATGCTAAAGTGAGACGCCAGCAGACGCCGCCAGTTTTGGTTGACGTCATTGAAAACTGCCTAGGAAAGGTTAAAGTCTTCAGGGAAAATGATAATCAAAGTTAACCAACCCAGAGGAAGCAGACAATAGTTAACATAGTGCATAATATATGTTTTTTCTACTCAACTACCTGTCACATGTTGGCTCGGTGTGCTGGTGTCAGACAGACATGTAGGCCCAGTCTGAAGCAATCTTTCCAGACAGAGTGAAACCTTTCTGAGGTGACTCAAACTCTGAAGAGACAACCTGAACAAATATCAGGTTGTAGTATTTTCCACTGGTGGTATATGTGGCTTAAATGTGGGTGAAATGTTATGAGAATGAGTGAAATGAGTGCTGTGGCTTTAAGCATTAAAGAATATGTTGGGTTCGTCACAGAACAAACCTTTGCCTGAAATGATTACACCTCATATGAACCGAGCCTTAATAAGCGTAAATGTTTGCTCATTTCTCAGCACCACATCAATCTGTGGCAAATATACTGTGCAAGTTCAACCATACAGTGTAGTGACGATGGACACCTGACACAAGGACAGTCTCTCTCTCTCTCTCGCTCTATTTAACTCACTCACACTTCGTACCATGCCTGTTAGTAGATTTACCAGATTTGGTAAACCATATGCTTATCCCCACAACTGTGAGTGCACAAAACTGTGGCTAACCAAAACCACAGGGCCACAGCTCATGTTCAGAAACAGGATGGCAGTAAGCTTTCAGTAGAATCTGCCTCACAGTAAACATGAACTTTGTCAGGTCCTTCATTCATCTACATGCAAGAACACCAAGTTGTCGGCTGTGACGGAGGGGCAGAAAAAACAAGTCACATCACATTTTTGACTAATACTGATACTACATTTTGCCAAATCATAATGGAAAAGATTGAGGGTAAAAATCTGAAAGTATTGTGGTGTTAAATAAAACACAGCAAAAGCGATTTCACAACTCTGAACTTGTGAGACATAGACGTGCTTATTAAAAAACATTGTAGGTGACTTCATTCACATCTCTATTCTTTTATTACCATTTTAATCTACCATACAGTATAACTTCTCTACAGCATTAAATTAGTTTCTCACATCCGCAATCATTTAAGATGGATAATATACACCACAGAATGCAAATCGTGTAAACCAAAAGGCATATTTTAATAATATTGTGAATTCACTCAAATGTTTACCAACCATACCATATTGCGGTCAACAAAACTGAGAAGTCACCATCCATTCATCTCTCATTCTTACTCATTTGCCGAACATCATAATTCTATTAGGGTTGCGGGGAGGTTCAACTGAGCCAACACTGGGCAAAAGCGGGGTACACCCTGAACAGCTCACCAGACCATCGCAGAAAAAACCCTTGCGCTAAGCAGGTTTCAAGATGTCGCTAGCACTTTTCCCACAGCCTCGACCTGAAGCACAAGGATCAGTTTAGAAATAACTTTTACAGGTACGCTGATGAAACCAATACAGACAACTAGCTAATAAAGTCAGTAAGCGGCGGTAAGAATTTTAATCGTAAAGATAGTTGGTTCTAAATAATGACATAGGACAGATCCGACACATTTGTAACTACTCATTAGCTGTTTATTTGACAGACTTTTTCCATGACTTTCATTAAAACATGTGTATATTTACTTCTTATGAAGCAAGTTTTCCCCTGTATCTTTAGCACCTCCTGTCCTTTTTCACTGACATCCTGCAAAAGCATCCTGTCTTTTCTTGTAATGTTGAATGATTGCAACATTGTGTGGGACAATAGTGATGTGGAAAAAAAACCTACAACAATGAAAACTTACACGTACATCAGGAAAATCTGTGAAACATGTCGTTTGGGCACACATGGAGAAGCTCACACAGAATAATCACTCGTTTAAATATGTACTGAAAATAACTGATCATTTCCTTTGTGTTTGTTTTCTTTTTTACAGTCAAGAAATATGATCAGTACAGAATTTTAAAATGGCAACTAGAATTTTAAAATGGCAACTAGAAGCACTAGAATCTATTGTGCTTTATAATAGATCGCAGGTCATTCTCAAGTGGGTGATACTTAGTGTATTTTTTCTGCCTCAATATTGTGCCCTTTTGCTTCTGTAACTGGTGAAGCAATATTCTGAAGACTAATCTGTATAACAGGTGTTAGAAATATACAGCAGGCTGCACCTGTGGTATCACACAATCGTACAAACAGATGGACCATGCACAAATTCTGAAAATTATGCTAAACGTTAGCATGGCGATACTGAACGTATACACGAGTTTTAAATTTATAAAGGGTGAGAGTGTATTATTTACGTCATGCCGCTACGAAATTCTTGATTCTGATTGGTCTGAAGTTAGTCTTTTTTCAATAAAAGTAGTCCTAAAAAACAAAAACAACAGTGACCTCTGGAACTCCAATCATAGATTTTTATTTATGTGCTATTTCGAATAGATTGTTGTTTAATCACTGCTATGTTGATGGGTTTTTTTTATTTTTAGAGAAATGTTTATTTGACATTAGCAAAAAGAGTCTCCAGCAGGACAGCATGTGTTCTGGCCCATGGGAGAATCTTAAAAAAAATAATACATATATAAAAATCTACTTTGTAACATTCTGAAAGACGGGAAAAAGGCAGAGTGGTGAGAAAACAAATGATGAAAATAAGCAATAAGTGGAACCAACTTTTTTTGTGGATGTTCCAGATCAAATGCTAAAAAGTAATAATTCCACACAAAATGTTCTTTAAAAACACTGGATGTGTTATTTGAAAATAATCCACTCCACGGTGTTCACAGTAAAGGTGCAATCACACAGGAAGTGACAAGCAACCATGCAAATTCAATGATGAGGCGAAATTTTTTCGAGCGATGCGAAGTGGGCGGGCACAGAGTTCAACTGAGCTGAACTTCACGCAATGAGAGTTGAGCGATTATCAATCAGAGCTTAAAAGATACTGTTTATTGACAGATGCTGCCAAACAGGGAGTTCACCATAGCATTTCCGTATGGAAACCATAAACATGAGTTTAAATGTCCCGCTCACATCAACACGGAAGAGCAGCTCATTATTGCCTTGTGTAAATATCCTATGCTTTATAACTGCATACAAATTTTACAAGGATAATAACCTGACACGTGATAACGGGGTCCACGTTTCTGAAATGGTCAGCATTTCTTGTGAGTTTATATTTATATAAGTTTATTTAACGCTAAATGTACATTATGTGGGTTGGGTAGTTAACTCAAGCACATGGTCTTTTCCTACTGAAGCTAAACTTTAACAAAAGTAAATAAAAACTGTGTAGGGTTCAGAATAAAGTACAGCTGAAAGTGTACTCTGTCTAAACAGAGCTCCTGAACAAGCCTATGATTCTCTCCATGATGATACCTGGCTGGCATCATTGGGTGAACCCAGCAGGAGCGGTGATGTCGTTGGTGCTTTTATTTCCTCAAATAGAGAGTGGAGATGGTGAGGAGAGCCACGTTCCTGATTCATGATGCACAAGAGTCTCCATTGTATACTGATAATAGTAATAAGCTATATATGATAATGAGCTAAAATAACTCAAATATAAGATAATGATTAAAAAAAAAAAACTCTCACAGACCTACAGTAGTGAAGCTCAATGCTGCTTACAGCTTCACTTGGAAAGATTTTAAAGTGGGAAACATGCCAGGGAGTTACCTAGGCAACAAGAGCTGAGGGGTGAAGCGATTCACTTCTCTCGTCAGGCAATTCATGTGCTTCCTGTGTGAACGCCGCTTAAGTCTGCTGTGCTTTAGGCTATGCATCACACATCATATGTAAACATACACTATCCAACCATGGATTATTTTCCTACAGTGGCATGTCCAGTTATGTTTGATTGAAATGAGAGGAGCTGCAACTCTGGGTTTTTACCTGAATCTCTAATTCAGAGATCTGCTGCTGAAGTTCAGCCATGGCAGCCATGTTATCAGCCTCTCTTAATCTCACCGCCATCACCTCCTCTTTATTCTGATAGAGACAGAGAGAACGAGAGCATGAGAGAGAGGGAAGGGGATTATCTTTCTTCTACAGAAGATGAAAACAGAACCCACTTGTTCCTCTTTACATGACTGGATTTGCTGATTGTAACGATGGATAAGATCACCAACATGGAATGATGAAATAGCATGACTTTTTCGCAGAAATGTGCAGATATGCCATTCTGATGACTGGGTTGACTTGCTGGAGAACGTATTTCAAGATTCATTATGTTTTGCAAATGATTTTAGATTACACTATGAGATTTCCATGGTCGCTCAGATAGTGTGAAAGATCTAATATGAACGCTGCTTTGAGTCCTTACCTTACACTCAATCTCTGCCCGCTTGCGTTTGGACTCCTGCAGCTCAGAGTTCAGCGCTTTGTTCTGTGCACTCAGAATCTGCAAACGATCCTGCAATGTGCGCGTCTCTTGCTCAGCCCGCCTCAACTGGTTGCTATGGATTTGGTTCTGTTGGGAAAAGAATTAAAGAATTAAAGCGGACATGAAGGTATCAGTCATTCTTTCCCCATCCAGTCATGTCATGAAGAGGGAACTGAAAAAAAAAAAAATTGAAGGGCAGTAGTGGCTCAGTAATTAAGGCTCTGAGTTACTGATCTAAAGGTCAGGTTTCAAGCCTCAGTAGCACCAAGCTACCATTGTTGGGCCCTTGAGCAAGATTCTGAACCCTTAACTGCTCAGTTGTATGAAAATGATAAATTTAGGTCGTTCTGGTTAGGGGTGTATGCTAAATGATGTAGATGTAAAATAAAAAAGGAACAGCAAAAGGTGTAGGTGGTGCCTATATGCAAGTCGACAGTTTAAACCTCAACCTTCTGAACCATGATGGACTAAGGGCTCAGGACACGGTACAGTACTAAATGATGATAAAGCCCTAGAGCTGTTTAAGTCCACTGGGGCAGTTGTGGCTAAATGGTTAATGCTTTGGGTTACTGATCAGCAGGTTGGTGTTTCAAGCCCCTTGAGCAAGGCCCTTCACCCTTAACTTCACAGATGTATGAATGAAAGTCACTCTGGATAAGAGCTAAAGGAATTAGTTTGATATTAAATGTAAAAAATATATTTTACTGAGACTTTAAAAGTTCTGACATATGTAAAAATAATTTTGCTTCTACAAATCTATCCAGACCAGCAACAAAGTAACATCACTATCTAAACATAGAAAGACACAGAAAACGAATCTGAGCTTTCTTCTGCAACAGGAAAAAGTGAATCATCACCTACAAGGTCATGATACATACCATTTACTTGATTTCTGCACATACACAGAGATATTAAACAAGACTAGATACAAATGTGGAACCTACTACTACTATAATTAGTCAAGGTGTCCTCACTTGATATTAAATCACAACATAATGCCCAGGATTAGAGATTAGAATATTATTAATTTCTGGAGAACATCAACATGAAAAGCCAACGCGTCCAATATTCCAGCACATGGAAATAATTTTTCATTAATTTTCACTGTAGAATGAAAGCATAAAGGCAGCAGCTGGGGCATTTAGAAAAATTATTGTATATTATACGGTGCTGGACCAAGGCCAGGAAGATAACGAAGGACCTCAGACATCCCAACAATGTACTCTTCTCTCTGTTACAGTCCAGGGAAATGTTTCCGATCCCTGAAAGCAAACACTGAGCGAATGAGGAGGGGCTTCTTCCCGCAGGCCATTCGGGGCCTCAACCAGAACACCTAGTACCTGGACTTTGTAGACCTACCCTACACATGATCATTACATTCTACCTCAGCTGATTGTTGCACACACAAATTGCACTCCCTGTATACCTTGCACTACTCTGCACACACAACAACCACACTCACTGGACATCTTTGTGTGCATACTGCACCGACACTTTACATACTGTAATACTTATAAAATCGTCACTACATTTATATTTTATATTCTCTAAAGATTTTAAGGTATCCATGGACAATCAGCCAGAACATAAACTGTCAATGCCTAACTTCAAACTCTACAGTGTCACACCTCTAAAATGACTAACTGCACACATTTCGAGACTTAAAAGCCCTTAGATGTCCCCTATAGTGGGGCCAGTGATATGCTCATTGTGCTAGGCTCATGATTGAGAGGTCGTGAGTTCGATTCCCATCAGACCCCCACTGTGCGAAGACCAATGGTCTTAACCACAATTGTGTTTCTGTCTACCAGACAGTAAAAGTGTACACCAGTCAAAATACTGGGAAGGTAACCTGTGATGGACAAGCCACTTCACGCAACAGAAACCAGGAAAAGCTCCAGCCTGATGAGCCAATATGGTGTCAGGTGTAAAAGCTGTCCCTGATTAGCTTTTATAAGCCATTTAATGTAAAACGGGAAATGCTGACATTCTAGCAATTCAGTGTGAAAGTTTGTGTTCTTTTTATCTTAACCTTGACTTCTGTCGCCCTCTACTGGGCCTGTTCCTGAAAAAACCTGTTCCTGAAAAAAACATTTTTCACAAAGATGCCTGCTGTAGGAATTTATCTTCCCATTCATTTGATTTTCCAAACCGATTTATCCTTTAATAGCACCCAGAGGAAACCCACGCAAGTGTGGAAGGACTTATAGCTTTATAATCACACAAAACTCATGTCAGCCCAGATGCCTTATTAATTATAATTAGATGACAAAATTATTCAGAATTTATTACTTGAGGTAAAATGTCAAAAGATATTCAATATGATGGCCATTTCATTACCCTTCACAACACTCTGCTAGCCTGCCTACTTTAACCGCTGCACTCAGTCACTTTCCACATGAGAGACACGTCATACAACAGATGTAACATTTTCCAATATTTATTTCTATATTTTTCAAGTCTGCACTAACAATTTAATAACCTTCTGCTGCTCAGAACTATTACGTAGAGTTTACATACTACTAGGGTTGGGCAGTATGACAGTATCTTAATAATAACTATCTTAATGGTATAAATGATCCACTGGTAAAGATTTTGCTGTACTGTTTATATCCCGGAGGTGAAAAAAAAAATCTTGAATAAGCAATCATTACAAAACACACGGGGAAGCCTGCACCACAGCAAGCGAGCTGGTAAGTGGCATGCTGATCAAAACCAATGCATGATGTTACATTTGGCTACAGTACGATTATTTTACATGGTGTATGGCTGATTTCAAGCAAAAAAAGTGAGGGTTTATTTCACATGAGCCAATACACATGACAAGAAATGTCAGCGATGGAAGGGAATAACACATGCCATAACGACAGACATATGTAAGGACACTGTCCTGATTTATACTATTAAAAAGACAAGGTTCAGAGAGATGGTCAGCGCCCTCGACCGCAGGTATGTAATGCCTTGCCTCAAACACTTCACTGCCGTTGAGATGGCGTGTTTATATGAAGAATGCCGGGTCAGAATTTAAAAGGAGCTTTATGATGCACTTTTTTATTTTGAAACACAATTACAGAACTTAAAACACAACTACAGACATATGGCCAAGCTGCAGCACATAGCCTTACATGAGCCTTTTAAAACTTGTAAAACTTTAAAATTGTTTTTGTGGTAAACTTGAAGCTGGGGTACCAGATATTTACACACAAGTTTATTTTTGACAGTTTTTGAACTTAAACAAGAGCAAATCTGCAAGAAAACTCAAGAAGACCACCCCCCCCCCCCCCAAGTTCAGGGGCATCTGATGAGACTTTTTAAATTGCACTGACTCATTAGAGACAGACCACCAAGCAGAACTTCCACCTATAAGCTCAACTGATCCCAGCTTCTTAATTAGCTAGGATATGCGAAAAATAAATCACTGTGCTATAATGTAAATGTGACTAATAAAGACTGCTGCTTCACTTTAAAATAACTATAGACAAAGAAAGAGAGAGAGACAAAGAGAGACCTGTGTCACCAGTTCCAGCAGTCTCTGCTTGGTCTCACGAAGCTCAGCTTGGGCCTCTGCCTCTCGAAGCTTAGCACTCATTAGCTCATCCTGAAGTTCATTTGCTGAGTTCTTCCGTGGGCTGTCCTTCCAACGGCCAGCTGTTCGAGCCAAGTGCCTCTGCAGAGCAAAACAATGTGAAACAAGACTTCTAAAAATAACAGCCAATCAAACTATTTCCACTAACCTGTGTTCATATTAATTTTGAATTTGCACATTGCTAAAAAAAGAAATGGAAAATATGCTGAGGGAAAAATACAGTGCGTTGATTGAGAGAACCACGATTAACTATTCTATACCTCACTGAAGTATGATTCACATTTTTTCCTGACTTGGAAATTAGCTAAAATGCATGAATGGAAACAATGGTCTAAACCAGTGTTTTTCAACCTTTTTTGAGCCACGGCACATTTTTTACATTGAACAAATCTTGCGGCACACCACAAACCAA